>VYZS01048147.1:4577-32610 GCA_013400695.1 Neodrepanis coruscans
AGAAACTACTGTGGTATGTGCAAATGAATGAGAGATGAATTTGCAAAGAAAAGAAGGTAAAGTTTTACTGTATTTAAAGCACTTCATCACCCATTCCAAAATACATAGCACTGTACATCTGACATCTAAAAGCTGATTGCAAGATACTACACAATCACCAAGAGCAAAGTCAACTATCAGCTCCACTTTGAGTGACAAACNGGTGGGTGTAGGCATCTGGCATCCACCCAGTGTGCGTGGGCACCATTGTGGTCAACCCACCAGAATAGTAAATCCAACCTTACATTTATTTCCATTTGATCATTTCCAACTCTGAAAGTTCAAGAGCACTTCAAGAAATTATTGAAGACTATTACTAGCTCCTATAAATAAAACCCCATTTTAGGTGCAAAAACTTTGGAAAAAATAATTTGAAAGAAAAAATGAAGCACCTACACTGGACATTCATGCAAGATTTACAGAGGCAACTTGAGCCAGCACACCCCATGTGTTCAGAGCACTAATGGCAGCCTGTAAACATGAGCCAAAAGTACTGGATCAGTTCTTATACTCCTCAGTTTATTTACAGCATGAAGGCAGTACAAAACAATAACTGAGGAAATAAACAGCATTCAGATCTAAAAAAAAATGCTTCATGACACAGAAGAAAACAGATTCTTAATAAAAACCCACAGGAGATCTTATGATATTGTGCCTGCAAATGAGAAATAACACAAAGTGACCTTCAAGAGGCATCAGCTGGAGGATAATGGTGCTCAAACTTAAGTGTTTCATAGAATGTAAACCACAATTTCCTGATTTGTTTAGATTGATCCAAAAAATAAGCCTCCTGCCAAGTAGGGGAATTCCCCCCTTCTCTTGCTATCCATAATCTTATAGTCCCACTGAGAAAGAGGCCAGACAATTCAGCTGAAAAATAGAAGATGAAACAATTAATTTTCAGCCGGATCAGCAGGACTGTCTGAACTGGCCTTAGATGAGCACTTTATCATCCCACTCTCTGTACTAGCAGACAGCTTTTGAACTGAAACTTACTCCTCTCAGACCCAGCCAGTAATATTGTCAAGACTTATGGTTCATAATCCACCTTTTTACAACATCCCTCCCTAGACTAAACACATTTTCTTTACAGTGCCAGTCATTTCTACAGACAGAAAAAGACAAAGGTGATGTACTCAATTGTGAAAAGCACCAATACCGTGTTTACCATTGTGGGCAATACTGACACCTCATGAAGAATTCAGCACAGCAAGCAGGTAGCAAACAAAGGTAAAACAACCACATAACCTACACAGCAGAGGTAAGAGTAGCAGCAGCGATAAAGGTAAGTGGGAAGCAGGATGTGCTGAAATCAAGAACACACACTTGGGAGTCCCAAAGGGCTTGCCACCTGGGTGCTCATACTTTGCTCTGGTGCTGCTTGTGCTCAAGTGCCACCTACCATCTTCCTGCTTTCCTGTGCAGCCACATCTTCAAAAGAGAAGAATTATATCCTGAATAAAAACATACAACACACCAAAACTTTCTGTAAGCTGCTGCTTATTAAAATTCAAAAGATGACAACATAGCCCAAAGATTTGGAAAAGCCCTCAGAGCTTCACTTACCCTCTCTTTAGTAAAAACACAATAAAGTCTAAATAAAAGGTACTTGATGGACACCTGGAGACTGTTCTGGATTATACCCCTTCTTTCCCACCAGAAAAATACTCTAAAAACTCTAGGTAGATTTTAGAGGATACTGGTTTCATTCAGTCTCACATCAAGCTCATGCTCTTACAGACACCCACTACTTCACCCCTTCATGCAAAGTCTGTTGTGCCTCATCATCTGATTTGGAGAGTCAGATGAGTGAAAAATTGATGGATATTGAGATTTAGCTCATCTTCTGCAAAATGTAAATAAGGCTTTGCTGGGATGAAGCAGAACAGACATCAACCTACAGCGTAACTACAGCTTTGTGATGAGGAAAGTGGAGATTCCTGTGCCAGAACAGATGCTTGATTCGACTTACTCATTTTTAACTCAAAGTGTGTTAGGCTGGTGGTACAGCACCACATTCAGTTACTATTCCTCTAAAGTGCTGAAACTGACATTCAAGATCAAGTGCCTGAAATGCAGGAATCTGACTTCAATTCAAACACAGTAAAACAGGGGGAAAAAAATAGTGCTGAAAATCCTTCTTTGAACCTTTGATGGCTATTGTAGCTACACTGTGGAAAGCCTGCGAGTAAAACATTTTCACAGAGTAAGTGTTCTCTGTTCAACATTGTCCAAAGGTGAAAGTGTCTTTATAAAGCACAACTCAAAATTTATTCACTGTCACAAAGTACACCAAGAACCTGATTCAGCAAGAAACACACAGAATTCATGTAACAAAAAAAGACATCAGAGTTGAATCAAATCCTGAAGTTTCACAATCTCTCATATTATCTGCATATACCAAAATCTCAGAATAATTAAGACTTGTAAGTTTTGCCAAACTTTCCAGCATATTTTTCTGGAAAATCCAGAAGTATTGCACCAGGAAGTAAAATTTTAAAATAACGGTCAATTAATGCCTAAGTCAACTATTTTTAGGTACAGCTTTTTTCAAAGTATTGTGGAAATCCCACTGTTAACTGATGCACAGGCACATCAAAATGAGAACAGCTGTTAGTGCCTTTGCACATCCTAAAAATTACACTACATGCAGAAGGCAGATTATTAGAGAAAGAAGCTGAAGAACACACTACATCAAATGACGGCATACAGAGAAACAAGCTCCTCATATTTGTTTTATTGGTTTTACAGACAGTGGATCTTTTGGCACTGTACAAAATTAAGGCAATTCCCACTCCAACAGACTGGAACTACTTGCAATCTCGAGTGTGAGCGAACGATCTGAAAACTGGTTGGTGCTTGTCTTTGGGTATATTCTTGCTGTCTTGAGATACTTTACACTCCAACATGATGCTTGGTGACATTTCTGAGGAAGATGCAAAAAAAATCTATACAGGTTTCAGTGCAAGACAAGCTACAAAAATGGAAAATAAATTCTTTCACTCATTTAGAAGATGAGGAGGCAGTGTCAGAAGCTACTTATTCCAAGGAATGTCACTGTAAAATTCATAGAGAAAAATGTTACTGGAATGAGTTTTCGTAACAAGTAACGATCCCTTTAAAAGCTTACAGCTGCAGAGCCTGTTAGCAAACAGCACTGGGTATTTCGATATTATTAATACCAGCTGTGCTACAGGAAAAACTTAAATTTTAGACATTTGCAGCACTGTTGATTCATATCAACAATATAAGGGTAAGTACTACCCTTATTCCAAAAGTAACAAAAACAGGTTGAGAAGCCAGGAAATCAAAATGTGACAATGCTAAGAGAAATGGGACTTGGGAGCACACTGTGCTTGGAGGACAAAGGCTATATGAAAATGCCAGGAGTGGAGAAATGAACAGGACATGCCTACAAAAGGTCAAAGGCACTGCCAGGGCATCCTGGACTTAGAAACTGAACCACCTTGGCACATATTACTATGCTGGGCTAAATCCAGATGTTTCTGCACTAAAGCTTTTCTGTCAGCAGTCAAAATCTAGCATAGATTGCAGCAGGTGAGAGGGGTATGGACACCGACTGCCGTATTTCAGTAGCCCTTTGGATCTGCCTCTTTGCTCCTCCACCTCAGATGCAAATCTTTCACCACTGAGTTGAGAACAGTGAAAGTTATTTCTTCTCCACCACTGCCCAAATGAAGGAAAAATTTCCATTTCTGACTACACACTACATACAGGCTACCACAAGGCATATTTTTATCAATTCAGATCTAGTCACGACATTCATGCAACACAGAAAGACACAGGCTGTTCTCCCCTGTGAGCAGGGAACTCTTTTTTATTCCAATTCTAGATCTCCATCCGTGACAAGGACATTAAACATCTCAGCCATTCAATACACAAAACATTCAAGTTCAAAATTTTCTTACACACTTACAAAAAGCAGAAAATTTAAAGTGAAGAGTTTTTGGGTTTTTTTTTTATTCCCCCCCCCCCGCCCCTTAAATTACTATTTTTCCCACAAGAGGAAGGCCTAAGTCCTACAGTCCTTTGGTGATCAAGAGAAGTTCTAAACCAGAACAAGTTTACCTTTTCCTGAGAATAAGCTCACCTATGTCTCAAAACTATTCTGTTTCAGCTAGTCACCCCGGGGTTAGATGACATCTGATGAACTACAGAACACGAAAACCAGCTAGGTCTGTTTTGGGGAAGGCATGCTAACTTACACATTTCAATAAGAATGAACAGGAATTTTTGTGTGTGTTTTGTTTGGGGTTTCTTTCTGTTTATCACAGAACAGACTTGGAAGGATAAAAAAATTCAGTCCAGAAAGAGGTCATACAGCCATGTAAACTAACCTTTAGGGAAAAAGCGCAGCAAACACCCGTCATTTTCAAGATAGGACTGAGTGACTGCTTAATATGTCACAGAAAACACTTTTCTAAGCAGCAAATAGCTTTTTATTTGGCTGCACTAGATTTTCAGCTTCACTAGATTTTCAGCTTTTCCTGGATTTGGATGGCTGCTTTTCCTACATTCTTGAATATATGGACCACTGTTCTCATCTCAACGTGTTAGCACTGAGATAGCAGGCAGAGTAACACATTAACCAACTCTAAAATCATTCATGAATCAACTTGCCTTTCTCCTACTTGAGTTACACTTGCATTCAAATCCACAACCACACAAACAACTGTCAGGTGCTGTCTCCCCTCTCTACTGCAGTAACTCAGAATTAAACATAGTACTGCACTGCAGGAAATTCAGATGTCACACATGTTGAGCAGCTGGTTGTCCATTCCTGAACAGGCGAGCCAGCACTGCTCATTCACTCTCCTCTCCAGAACATCTCTAATGAACATCAAAACACACGACAACACATTAAAACCAAAACAACTTTTTGCCAACTCAGATTCCTTGCCAGAACACTCTCCCAATCTGCTTTGGACCATCTGCCTGAAAGGTTTCTTTGCTTCTTTTAGTTTAATTACTCTAACTTTTCCAGTGTTTACAGTAGGCCACACTAGGGCAGTCCTTCCGAGTCCCACAAGCAAGCTTGGCTTTAATCACCTCCACTAAGGAATCCTAGAAAGACCCTACCTTAGCACTGGTATGTCAGGTCTCAGTCATGGTAGCAGTTGTTCCCCACCATTAAAGCCAAGAATCACTACTGAAATTGTATCCTGCATTGCATTTAATCTATCAATTGTCTGTTCTCTCCTTATGCCAAGTTTTTTCTCTTCTTGCACACTAGTATTTTTGTAGAGTGACTAGCTTCCCTACTGGCAGACAAGCGCTGTCTAAAATCAGTTATGTATTAGCCTGAACTTTATACTGCGAGTTGTGAAATGAAAAGGCTTATAAACATGTGCACTGAGCAGATATAATCTCATTAAAGAGAGACGATTACTCAGCCTCTGGCTCTGCAGGAGCCACATTTACAGGTGGACTCAGACTAAAAGAAGGATATGAACTGATCCAGAGAATGATGTCTTTGATCTGGAAACTGGCTACAAGAGCAATAGATACAGCTTGATCGCTTTCTCTTGATGGCTGAGACTCTGAAGTGTTACATGCCCTGCTAGGAATTAATTTGTTTCATCATTCAGAAATGCTCAGTAGAAACTGGAACAGCGATGCCTACTTAGCAAGTATTCCTGTTTACTACATGGGATCTTGGTGATATATGGAAAATTTTTCAGTCTGTGTTAATTTTGCTACTGCTGCTAGGTTGTTTTAACACTAGGAATTCAAGTCTCAGTCAGGGTACTGCTAGAGGTCTTCTGTCACAGAAGAGTCAATCTCACTTGATTGTAGTCTCATATCAAATGCTTCCACCCCTGCTGCACTATAAGGCAAAATACCTAAGAAAGGTTTTAGGTCAATAGTATAAAATATTCTCACCCTTCTTTCCACAAACATATTTCAGCTATTTTGTATATAGGTCAGGATCTGTGACACCTGCTTTCAGCTCCTCATCCATGGTACACTTTGGTTACAAGTTAAAAAAACCCATAGTAGCAAACTAAAAGCTACCAGGAAGTCAGTTGTCACTGGTACTCATCTGTATATCCACAGCAAGTGGCTCACTTAGCAGTGGGAACACCTGGGTCTTACTATCAATTAAATTTTGCCTACAAGTCTATTATATAGGCTTCATTCAAATAAACAGTGTTAGTCCAAGTGAAGACTAAGCCTGTACCTCTGTAAAAAGTTGTCAATCTTTAAAAATGTGTTTCAGACTTTAAGAATGCTAGCATTCCAAAACTGAACAGTAGAACTGCTAATTAATACCACCACTCTTTGCCACCAGCAGCCACTTCAGATCAGAGACTGCTGTGCTGGAAGCACAGTGATCAGCAGCACAAAGTTCAGTGGTGGCCGACCATCAGCGGCAGCATCCCTTGGGGATCAGTACAGTCTTTACTAAGACAGTTCTTCACCAACGTCACCAAAAAACCCCTCTCTACTAATGACACCAAAAAAAAAGAACCTCAACAAGCTTGATGTCCTCTGCCAATGTGAGGTGGGGGTGGTCACTGTGGAATGCAGGGCTGCAGTTACAGAAAGGGATGGAGAAATGGGTTGACAAGGACCTGCCTTATGAAGCGAAGCATAAACATATGAGATGAAACAGTCCCATGCAGCAAGAAAGGATGGGGCTGATCAGAAAATAGCTTTTCAGAAATGCTGTTTGGGCTCTGGTGGGGAAAAGCTGGTGGTGAGCCAGCAGTGTGCCCTGGCAGCTGAAGCAGCCAACTGCGCCCAGGGCTGCGGCACCAAGGCTGGAGCCAACAGGGTGAGGGGTGTGGTTATCCCTCTCCACCAGGCACCTGCGCAACAGTACTTGGTTCAGCTTTCTGGCCTTGGTTTCAAAGCTAGCAAAGCCCACTCAAGGTGGTGAGGGTCCTGGAGCAGGTAACACGCAGAGGCTCTCATTGCCAATGAATTACAGAGCATCTCAAGTTGGAACAGACTCATGAATTCTCATGATAAAGAAATTAATGAAGAATATTCTGAAAAATTACAGCAAAGGGATACTCTGCAAGGAAGTTTTAGGCTTTTGTTCTGTTAATAAGGACTTCATATTAGAAGGATGGCTCAAATATTTCAGAATATTGAGGTTCTACCAACGAAGTGATAAATCAATTATAAATCCCCGCAGTGCTGCCCAGACACTGCCTGAACTCTGACAGGTTTAGTGCCATGACCACTTCCCTGGGGAGTCTGTTCCAGTGACTCACCACCCTCTCTGTGAAGAACCTTTCCCTAATGTCCAGTCTGAGCTTCCCCTAGCACAGACTCCTTCCATTTCTTTGTGTCCTCTCACTGCTCACCAGGGAGCAGAGACCAACACCTTCCCCTGTGCTGCCTGCCTTGAGGAAGCTGCAGGCCGTGATTGGTCCCCTCAGATTCCTCTAAGCTGAACAAGTCAAGTGACTTCAGCTGCTTCACCTCTGAGACCTTCCATCATCTTGGCTGCCCGGATCCAGACACAGTCGAATAGTTTGATGTCCTTACCCTGAGGCACCCAAACCTACATGCAGTACTTAAGGTATGGCTGCACCAGTGCAGTGTAGAGTGGGACAATGACAATTCCTTCCTATTGCTGGACAGTGGAGATTATCTGCCAGTTTTGCTGCTAACTATTGAACTACTACCTTTTGGCATTTAAAACAACATTCAAGTTTACTGTAAAACTTGTCCACTCATTTCCCAAAACAGAAATAAGTGGGAAAAATGAAATTCAAATGTGCCACGCAGGGTTGGCAATGGCAATAACCACAGATTTAAGTATAATTTTCACAAAAGCCAGGGAGATCACAGAAGCCAAAATACATCTTATTACAGAAAACTCACTGCACAACTAGCAACACTAAATTCCAGCTACTGAAGAATCCGGTTCTCCACATTTAAAGTAATGTTGTATTTATAATTTGAGTTTCCTTGCCGGAAATGTGTGGATTAATTTTGACCACGCAGGCAGAGAAATTACTCCACTGGTATTGTTTTATCATCTCAGCTACAGGCCTTGAGAACTTTACATGGGTAACATGGAAATGCTCTGCTTAGAAAGCATTTGGATCTGTACTAGAAAAACCTACTGCATGGCAACGGTACAGTGAAAGCTTCTACCTGTACCAACAGTTAGATGACACCATAAAATACCATTTCTTAAAATTAGTACTGAATTTAGCTAATCAGATTTTCAAGCCACTTAGTATCTAATTTGATTCTTTTTTTACAAGCCACAGCTGCTTTTCATGCAATAATCAAAATCAACACTGGACCTAAATGTTATAATATACAACCGGTATACACACAGAGATGATTCCATGCCTTTATCCCACACTTGTGCCACCTCCCCACTCCACTACCTGAAGAAAGGAGATGAGATAGCACTAGAAGTGTTGTTATTCATTAATATATGATTAGCTAGGGCGTGTGAGTGCCTGGATCTACACAGATGGCCGAAGTGCCCGAGAACTACAAAGAGACCAAGAGGTTCCCGCAGAGAAAGTCTGTTATACCTGTCTGTGCACCTCAATGAATTTTGACAGGAGACTCGAGTAAAAATTGTCCTCAAAGAAACGTGATGTTAATGGACGCTCATTTTTCCACTCTGCTTTGCAGGGCGAAGGCCACACTGGTTGCTACAGCGATTAACTCTTCCACTGCAGAGGGAAACCGATCAGATCCGACACGAAAATAAATTACTGTGCTGTTCCCCTTCCAGCAAAGAGGGAGCCGAGCAACTAAGAGAATGCTCAAACATGAAACACATAACGACTCTTCCAAGCCGCTTAGCGAACGTGAGCCACAGCCCGCTATCAAAATAAGACATTTTGACTAAAACTCACAAGACGGCCGCAGCACAGGGCGCGCGTGTGCTTCTGCACCGAGCACACACGCCACCCTTCCTTTCCTGCTTCCAGCAGAAGGAAAAGCGGCTGGGTCAGGGGCGGCGGGATGTGAAAAATCGCAAACTCATTGACACCCCGGGCCGCGCCGAGCAGCCTCGGGGTGCCCGGCCGGGCCAGGAGCGCCCACGGCCCCCGCGGCGGGTCTCGGCTGCGGGCCGGGGGCGCGGTCCCGCCGCTTTCGCCACCAAAGCAGGACTCGTCCGGTGCCAGAGGCTCTCCAAGAGGCAACCGCGATTTACGAACCATCGCTGCTCCAAATGCCGTTCCAGCTGAAATCCATCCTCGGCTCACCCGGACTCACCGATCGCCCGTCCCCGCCGCCTCACCCCGGGGCTCCGGCGGATTCAAGCCACGTTTCGCGAGCGGCGCCAGCTCGCCGGGGGAGACACCCCGTGCCGGGGCCGCCGGGAGCGACCGGCACCGTCGCCTGGCTCCTGCAGCGGCTACGGGACAGGCAGGGCTTCACACCGCGCCGAGGGGCGCCGTCCCCCGCGCCGCACAGCTCCCCGTGCCTCCGCGGCGGGCAAATAGCGCCCCGCGCCTCCCGGGCCGCTCACCTGCTGCTGGATCTTCCCGTCCTCGGTGACCACCCAGTGAGTGGTGGCAGCGGCGGGCCGCGTGCCTGAGGCCAGCAGGGAGCACAGGCCCAGGGCCCAGCCGGACAAGACCCACGCCCGCCCCAGCCCGCCCCGCCCGGACGCTCCAGCCGCCGCCATCTTCCCCAATCCCGGCCTCCTCGCAACCCCCGGAACCGGAACGGCCGCCGCCGCCATTTTGGGAGCGGGCGGTGCCTCGTTCTGCGGGGCGCGGCGGGGCCGGGCCGGGGCCTTTCCTTCGGGCAGTGCCGGGCGGGCACGGCCGAGGCGCTTTGCGGGCCCCGAGGCAGCTCCCGGGCGGAGAGGCCCGGCGGGGGCTTCGTGCAGCACCGCACACCGATTGCCCCGTGCGGGGAGCCGGGTCCGGCCGACGAGGCGCTCCCGGACCTGCGGCAGCCGCTGGTAACGGCGGCTCACGGCCGGCGTTAAAGGCCAACAAGCGACGTGCGGCGCCACGCCGAGCGCTCCAGTGAAAAGAACGTGATTTCTGCCCAGCGCACACGGGGACATTTGCCACGGCAGCTTGGGGCAAGGACTGCATGTTGTGAAACGTAATGGTGCTACTAATAAAGTTTTGCTTTCGCTAATAGGTAGAATCCATATAATAAAATTCAGATGTATTAGTATTATGAAATATAGTAGCTGTATTAATAAAGCTTCACTTATGAGTAGATTCCACATTATAGTGTTTAGGTACCTTAGTAGCATAACTTGGAATAAGATTTTGTTTAAATGCACGGTAAATATAATGAGCTNGCGCAAAGCAAGCCGTATCTGCAGCTATCGACATGTTTTTATCTTCTGAGGAGCTGGGTGAAGGAGCTCCTTTTCCCTTCTGATGCTTCTCAGTTACGCAGAAAAAAAAAAAGTTTTCCTTTCCAATTCCAGTTAACAGTAAATACTAACCTAGCAGAGAGCCTGTGCCGGCAGTCCTGAGTGAGATCTAAAAGCTGCCACATTTAAATTTTCTTCATTTCAACCTTTCTGCAATCCTTCCTACAATGCTTCATGGGGACATCAAACTTCTCGAAGCTTGTTACACAGTAAAATTTGCCTGTAACTCGAGCCAATTAAGTAGAAACCAGTTTCTGGATGGTGTCAGTGGTTACACTAAAGCATGGGATTCAGCTTGTATCAGCCTAGAGAAAATATTCACAGAAGTGTGACAGTTCCTTAGCACTGCCAGAGATTACACATCAGGCACGTTACCGATTGTGCAACCCCCCCAGGCTACCATTCCAAGCCACTCTGTGCTCTAATATATCACAGTATCACACTGCCAACATCTACGAGGTTGAATAAAACAATGACTGACTCCTTTTCACCCGATTCCAAAATAAGATGCCTGACACACAGCTTTCGCTGAATATTTAAATTCTTAGGTAAAACTTTGCATTTAGAAGTGGAATTACTTAAAAGTTGGAGCAGTCTTGCTAGAATCTACTGCTTAATGGCAAAAAAAGCTTTATACATTTACAGCAATCTAAGGAGTAAGTCAATTACAACCAAAATGTACCACAGAACCCTTTTACTAAGCCAACACAGAATGTTGCAGAGTAACTGTGAAACAATGAGCCAAACAAAATTACAAAAGGAATTTATTCCAAAGCTGTAAGGGAACATTTACAATTCAACAAGATGGCAAACAGGTGTTTCCACAAGAACTCACTGCTTTAAAATTAGGTATGAAACTGGGGGAAAAAAAACTACTTCTGAGGCCACAAGAACTTTGCACATCACCTCTGAAATACAGGAGTCACGTAAAGAAAACTCACTCAAAATTCAGTGAGAAAATAAGGTGTTAGTACCTAGCTACTAGTCTAAATACAAGCTATGTTTAGGCTTTGAGATGACATTTTTAAATCCCCTCAGAATACCAATTATAGCCACAAGTGCAAAATGTCTTTTTCTCCTTTTTTCCCCCCAATGGAAGCTTATTACACATCTAGTGCCTATTTTCAGAGTGATATTTTGGTCTCACAAATTTATTCTTGAAAGCTTTTTGCCAAGTTTCATGGTTTTTGTGACAAATCAAAGTTCAACAACTGGCATGTAATCAGAAATACCAAGTCAGTTCACATGTCCTGGAATGTCCAAAGTTTTCTGCCTACTGTTTCAAAGTTAAGCAAAAAAAGCTTCTAATTTAGCACTGACAATGTCTCAAACTTTGACAGTTTTGGTATTTTGGCCTTCTGATTGTAGTGATAAATGTAAGTGTTAATGAAAACACCTGAGTCAGATTCTCAAATAGAGCTCGGGTGGGGAGACATCACCTTCTGTGGATATCAAATGGCTGGACAAAAAAAAATAAAGGAGGGTAAGAAGCATTACTCACTCTTCTAAAGCCTAAGGTATTTTACATCAACGTGCCCTGGAACACTTAATTAAAAGTCTTTTCCTCTGTCCCAACTTCTTTTTACTATATGCTAATTCCTTTGCATGAATCATATGAATGACCTGAGAAATAAAAATTTTGAGTGATGAGAATAAAAAAAAAAGCATTATGCTCTTTGTATTTTCTGAGTGTACACTGGGTGCGAATCCCAAGTTGTTATGGAAAAAAACAGCACGGAATTGTTAACTTTTCCACCTGAATAGAACTACATAGCTGGAATTTTTCAGTGATACCCAAAATACAATTTTATTTATATATTTTAAATGCAACTATTGTTTAGAACAAAAAAAAACCAAACAAGAAAAACCCTAAACAAAAAATCAAAACAGAAAAATAATCACAAAACAAGAAAAAAACCAATCAACCAACCCACCCTCAAGTGCCAACTAATCCAGAAATCTACAAAACAGAAAAGAGCCAGGTACTGCCATGGTCCAGCTCCAGCCTATGAAGCTTAATCACTGCATCACTCTTTACCCATTCCTGGAATAATTTTCGTCATTTATTGTTTTGTTTTTTTGCTGTCCATTTACTGAAATTTCATGGCATAACTATAAGCACATATTCATATCAAACATTAAAAACTAATTTGTGAAACATCACTTTTGTATCACAATGCACAGAGAAGAGTAGGATGTGCAAACCAAAAAACACCACGTTCTCTGCGTCTCTAAGTAGGAGGACTGCTTCATGCTACAAGCAAAACACATTTCCAGCCATGTTGCAAACTTTAAAAACCCAGCACGTATCTCATTAAATTTAATTAAAAAAAATAAATCAAAGCAAATTTAACAATAGTACTCTTCTCCACATATTGCAAAATATGGTTACAGATGAGGAAAGGATTGCTTCAGCTGCTAAGCTTATCTGACACGTATCTCTGTTGCCATGCCTTTCCTGTCCATTACTTAATACATAAAGTCAATTATATAGTTTCAGTTATGCAGTAGCTGACTTTTAGGTTAATGTACAAACTGTCAAGATGCAGCTTTTGACGAAACATCTATGCTCTTTTCCAATTTTGAATCCTGAAGACACTTCAAAAATAAGAACCCAAAACTGCTGACTGTAAGCATCCAAAAATACAGTTGTAGTAGTTTCACTATGGACAAGTTGTAGTCCGTTAGAAAAGTAGATCATACATACAAAGGTATAAAGAACATTTAAGTCAGTCTTAGTGGAAGGCAGTCCTTGAAGAAAACAATGCTCCAAGCAAACTTGCTGAGTAGCACTTTCACTTTAGCCCTTCAGGGGCAGAAGATTTATCAGTCTTCTCAGTAGATTCTTCCTCGGCTGCGATTACCACGTCCTCCCCAGCCTCTTCCACGTCCACCCCGGAAACCACCTCTTTGCTCTGAAATAAGAGTCAAAACTTTTCATGCAGGTTTTATGCTGTATACAGATTAAAATTGACTAGCAGTACCTGGAGGTACTGAAGGCTAACTTCAGTCTCTGAGGCTAACCCTGCTTACATGCCATGAGATTGCTGAGTTACGCTTTGATGGAAAACAGACTCTACTAATTATAAAAGGTGGTCAGCAGAAATAGGCTCTCTAAATTAAGTGGAGTCTTTCTGCATACTAATACTGGGACACATAGCTTTCTCCTTATTTTAGAACTATATTGGGGGCAATCCATTACCACAGAATTGAAAACTGGCTGCCTAGATTTCTGTTGAACACAACAAAATATTGCACAATATTGATATTCAGGTGTTTGTCTGACTTGTTACTAGTGTTTTATAAACTGACAGAAGACTACAACTTTGTCATTCTACCTGTTCTTTTCTATCCTTATCACCAGCATATTAATTTTACTTTTTTTGGAGGGGCTGATAACTATATTCAATTAGAAATCTCAGATACAGATGGATATCACACAAACTATTTGTAGACTGTAGAAAATTTTTCCCTTCCCTTTGTTAGGAACAAATCTGATCACAGCAAAAAAAATCCCCAAACCAGAATGTTTTACAATTTCTTTGGATTTGTCTGGATGTGTACCAAACATGCTTTCTCTTCAGGTACAGTCTTAAAATACAGATCATAATCTACAAAAGAGAAGTAACTGCATGCCTGTTTTAAAGAGAAGAGACACCAGAAGCTGACCAGAGGCCTAAGCATCTGGCTAACAAGAATAGCAAACAATAAAACATTTCTGGTTGAAAACTTCCTGGTCTTTGCAACTGCAGGACTACAAGCACACTTAAGAGATACAGGTATATCACCTGAAGTCTAGAGTAAGAAATCTGCAGATGGTATCTTTTCTCCTTGCTTTATATATCTGACTGTGCTTTACATCAGTTTTTCTGCCTATGAGTGTGGGTGGTAATTTGTCATACCAGACTCTACTTGCCAGAGGTAAGACCAATCGGCCTAGAGGGAAGGCAGGAACAGGCTGCTGCCATTGCTGGGCTTAATCATCCAGTCTGCAACTGCTTTAGTGCTTCACCCAAAAACATGACTTGTAGAGACAGAATCAGTGCGACTGGGAGCATGAGGACATAACTGTGTGCATGCACAGTGAACCTGGCAATTCCCAGAACTTCTGGATCAGGTCTGCAACATCAGCAGTGGCTGTAATAGGAATGCAGCGCAGGTCCAGTCGTATGACAGGGGATGACCCAGCTCTGCCACTTGCAGCAACTGGCCTGTCCAATGGGAAATTGGTGCAAGTGCTGTGTGTCATAACAGAGAACACAACAGTTCAGTTACTAATTCTAGGTATTAAAACCCTACTGTAACTTGCAAATGACATAGTTTATAGGCTGGCAACACTCAAGCACTGCAGTAGATCAAGACCTACAATAAGACCATTACACACAAAAATTTGTGACAGTGCAAGTTGATCTTCCAAGAATGTGGTATCTGTTCCCCCCACCCCAAGACAGAACTGTCACTAGACAAAGTTTTTCCAAGCTGTCTAACTTACCGTAAGAAAAACTACCCAGATTGCTGCTGTATTTTCCACTAGGAGGATTATATATTTGCCTGGCATCCCTTTTTGGTCCTGCTGAAGGTTTCTTTGGGGGGGAACTTGAGGTTGTATCTTCACTTGCTCTTTTTTGACTGACAGAAGAAAACAAAAACATATCATTACAGCCCTGTGGTGACAAGTACAGCAATAGTAGTTAGCCTTAAAGATTAACCACTGGAAGCCAGCAGCAGCTAATGAAGATGCTTCAGAAGAGGAAATAAGCTAGTCTCCAGTTGATTCACACCACTGTGTCCCTAAGCAAGACTAAGATAATTTCTCCAGAGTCACAGAATGGGTGTTATTTTTGATGTGAAACTTTTAGCTAATGTGCTGTGTATTTTATATATATACACAGCTTGGAAGTTAATTTTTACTGTTTACAAAACAAACACCCTCCCTTTTCTTTTTAAATGAAGAACTCTTACCTTGCATCTGCCTTCTGTACTGGTTTCCAGGACAGGGTAACTGTACTTTTATAAGAAGGAGGAATGTGGAAGAGATCCTGTGGAGGTAAATTTGGTCAGTTTATTCTATAGTTAAATTCATGTTGATTGCACTTCAAAATTTTAGCTACTTACTGAGACTGCAGAATAACCACTAGTTTCCAACACTTTTATTTCCTTTTTGAAGTCCCATGGCAGAGGGAGAAGGCAATAGCTTACTGCCTTACCCAGCTGCCTTTACTAAGAAATTAAAATAAGATTTATATTAGCAAAATAGTGTCTCGTGCTGACCAAATAAAGAATCATGGAATAGTCTGGGTTGGAAGGGGCCTTTAAACACCATCTAGTTCAACCACCCCACAATGAGCAGAGACATCTTCAACTAGATCAGGTTGCTCAGGCCCCTGTCCAATTCAACCTTGAATATTTCAAGGGACGAGCATTGAAAGCACAGGCTTTCTCTCCCTCTCTATGCACACCAAGCATCTTATAATGAACTACAATGGCTCCTGTAGGGAAACATCTGATATTCCTACAACATCCCTATGATGCTACAAGATAGGCTTCTCATTACCATGGGTGAAGTTTGGTTTACTGTGTGATAGTGAAGAAAGAGAGGAAATCAGAATGGTTTCACAGGCTCTAGATGGAAGTCTCTTTCTGCAGCCCAACTCATCTAGACACTTTGGAGAAAAATGTTCTGTGTAGTAACTTGCTTTGCTTCCTCCCTCTTTTACACGTATCTTTGCACCTGTTTAAACTATTTCTTGCCCTTCAATGCCATTGCAGGAAAGGGAGATGACAAGGAAAAGGGCTCAGCTGGAACCCAGAGACCCCTAAAGCAAGGTGATCTTGTTGGGACAACTAGTGCTGCAAAAACAGGCCTCAACACCCTATCCTAACAGCAGCAGCAGCAAAAGCTAAGCTGCTTGTATTGTCAGCAAGATCCACCTCTCTTCAGAAACAGTAAAGCATCAGCAACTCTGAGCTGGCTACCACCAACTAACACAATACACAATTTACACAATAAAACTTAATTCAAATCTACTCCTTTCCTCTGCATGGGTTAGTCTGCTGTGGGAATTTACTCCTTCATAATGTGAGGACTTACCTTGATTAAAACATTAATGTTATTGGTTATTTTCAGGGCAACCACTTTAATCTTGTTCTGTAAAAAACAAAAAAAGCACCACTGAACACCTGCTCTAGTAGTTTTATGCCAACTGCATTTGACGAACTTGTAACATTAAACTGCATTGCTAATATGCATTGCTATAGCAATAGTAACAGTGAAAGGCGTGTATACTTCTGAGTTTTCATCGCAACTACTCTCAGGCTTCTTGCAGTTCTACACCAACTATTTGCTTTTAATATTCCAGTGTACTTCCCACTGTTTGTTTTTTTTTTTTCACAACAGATGAAAATTCCCCCTTCAAAACAAAGCACAGAGCACAATTAAACCAAATACATCGGGATGCAGAGAGTAGCTAGCAGTAGAAACTGAAAGATCACCCTTGTTTGCAAAATATAGCATCAGGTAAGATGCATTTGCAATAATGTTATCAGTGTTTTATTCCCTTAATCTATTTTCATGCTTACAACTGACTGCAGGCTATTAATATGTGCCAAAGATTATTATTTCAGTAGGCTCAATTAGAAAAATCAGAATTCCCAAACAATACGTACCTCCTCTGTTTTCAAGGCTTCTCCTGTTTTTCCTTGGAGTGCCAGACGAAGCTGCCGAATATACACCTGCAACCCTCGAGCAAAATACTGTAGCCTAAAAAATTTAAAAGCAATCTGTTAGTAAAGTTTACATAGTCCTATAAAAATAGAAGCATAAGCAAAGGGAAGCTGTAATCTTGCTTTGTGTTCTGTTAGGAAAAGTCCTCACAATAAGTCTTCCACCAATCTGATTTGTGCTTCTTTAGTGTACAGACAACAGTAATTCACGCTTTCACAGAGTCACAGAATCATCGAAGGTTGGAAGAGATGTCCAAGATCACCTAGTCCAACTGTCAACCCAGCACCACCATAAATGCCCCTTAACCATATCCCCAAGTGCCACATTCAGATGCCTCGAATACTTCCAGAGACGGTGACTCCACCTCCTTCCTGGGCAACTTATCCCAGTGCCTGACCACTGTTTCAGTGAATTTTTTTTTCCTAATATCTAATCTGCAACTTAAGGCCATTTTCTCTCGTCCTTTCACGTGAAATGTGGCAGAATAGACTGACCATCTCACTACAACCTCCTTTCAGGTAGTTGCAGAGAGCAGTGGGGTCCCTCTGAGCCTTCTCTTCTCCAGACTAAATATCCCCAGCTCTCCCAGCCACTTCTTATAAGACCTGTGTTCTAGAACCCTCACCAGCTCTGCTGTCCTTCACAGGATAAGCTCCAGTATCTCAATGTCCTTTCTGAAGTGAGGGGCCCAAACCTGAACACAGTACTTAAGGTTCAGCCTCACCACTGCCAAATACAGGGGTCAATCACTTCCCTAGTCCTGCTGGCTACACTATTCTTGGTACAGGCCAAGATGCAACTGATCACCTGGGCACACTGCTGGCTCATGTTCAGCTGCTGTCAATCAGCACCCCCAAGCACCTTTCCCCTCCACCAGCCTGCAGCATTGCCTGCAGTTGCTGTGACCCAAGTGCAAGACCTGACACTTTGTCCTACTGAATCTCATGCAATTGTCCTCAGCCCATTAATCCAGTCTGTCCAGATCCCTCCGCAGTCTTCCTACCCTTCAGCAAATCAACACTCCCACCCGAGCTGGTGTCGCCCACAAACTTACTCAGGATGCAGTCAATCTCCTCAGCCAAATCTTTGCAAGTAAGTAAAACAGACCCGAGTACCGAGTCCTGGAGAACTCCACTAACACTTGCTAACACACGCTTTCTAACGGAACACTAACACTTGCCTCTAAATGATTACCTGATTTTGAAGTCTTTCAATTTCTCTGCATTCAGCTTGGCTGTGAGGAAGTCTGGAAGTTTACGACCCAGCTGATGAAAGCTATACAGTAAACACTCCACATAACTGAATTGCAACTTGGGCTCTTCACTGCCAGCATTTTCCCCATTTTCTGCTTCCTCTGGAGGAAGAGGCATATACTCCTAAAGAACAGAAAGGAAAAACAAATACATGAGATATATTTATACAGACTGTCTGCTCTTTTGGTGTTTGAACTGGATGGTGTATTTATACTGATAATTTCTATAATAAATCTCTATACTAATGTGATTAATGAAGTCCTGGTACAGGTGGTTTGCCCACAGTTATGTGACTTGACACCTCAGACTTGACACCTCAGACTCAGAGGAAACACTACCATGGCACTGCTAGCATAGGAAGCAACCATGTACTGCACTGATGCTTCTGAAGTACTGCCGAATTTGCATAAAATTGTTAGTGTAGATATAGTCTTTAATGAGATCAACCTAAGTCACTCATGACTATAAAATTTAAAAAGAAACCCACACAAGTTTACTGGATTCAAAACATTATTCAGGTAACAGCTCTCTGTATCTACAAGGGCTTTGAATTTCTACCATGAATTTCTACCATGCTATCTCTGAAACAGCCACTTTAGAAAAAGGATAAAGAGAAGAATACATAAAAATAACTTGATGAAAACTTAATTTTTTAAAGTGTTTTCCATTAATAAAAAATTAATTAGTCTTACCAGTAATTTATCAAACAGCTTCTTCAAATTTGATTCAAGCTTTTCCATATCGCCACAAAATGAACTCATTTCAGCAAGAAGCTTTAAAACCTACAGGTAAGGATAGCCAGGTTTTTGTGTAGTAACTGAAAAGTATACAAGCTTAACTTTCAACCTAAAATCAATTTCTACATCACTCTGGCTGGCATAGTAGAGGTCAGCTATTACAATTAAACCCCTCCCAAATATCAGGAAGGAATACAAGGAAGAACATGTCTAGTCTGTTTCTCATGCCCTCAGAAACATACATTTGTGTTTCTAATCCCAACAGCATTAGTCAACAAGTAAACAGACATTCATCTCCCATGTTTGCTGCACAGCTCACCTTCCAAGTGAGAGCCCCAGAGATCAAACTGAAGCTGCAGCACTGAATAATGTAAGCAAAATTACAGACATTAAGCCACTCCCTTAGGAGGCTAAATTAGCACAAGCTGTGCAACCATCACTTCAGTAAATGTTATGTGCTTAAAAAAAATTGATAGCAATATAAAAATGCTGATCTACTTATCTACTGATCTACTTATTTTACCTTGCCTTGAAAGCTTGGGACAAACGACATGCTCTAAAAGGCAATGCTCAGTCATGCCTCAAGAGAGCAAACTTTTTTCCTACTGTAGCTACTTTTCCTACAAGCCAAAAAATGAAAACTACTTAAAAAAGGAGTTTGCAATTTTTAAAATAGGTGTTTAACCTAACATGTTTATTTTTACTACGTGAAAGACATTTTAGCTCTGGCTTACCTCTAACTGGATATCAAGACCCTCCACTGGAGTAGTCAAAGAACTGAGGTTTGGCAGAACATGCTCACAGAAGTAAGTAACAAATTTTGTGGAATGGACATTTTTCTGAAAAAAAACACAACAAACCATCGGACGTTATTCACATGACTGAGTTTGAAGGAGCTAAATGTTTTTCCCCTGTTATAAATGATAAATCACACAGCTACACCTTAAAGCTTTATTAAACTTCCCTCTAACTCCTTGAACACAAGATCCCCTTGCAGGTAGCTTAAACTCAAAGGCTGTCTGCAGCTGCAAAGATTGCTTGCAACCCAAGAATAGGCTGTTAAGCGCTGCAATTGCCTGGCACTAGATTTGAAATAATCAAACTCATACAACCTAATGTAAGAATCTTGTCATAATTCACTGTAGCATCCTAAATTTGAAAAAAGAATAACACAAGAGTATCTTTGTATTTGAAGGTTTTAAGGATGCTTTCCAACATTTGAATTCAGCAGTTGAAGCTGGAGAAGTACTGATATGTGGTCATTCTAACATAACCATTCAAAACACCAAAATAAGCTACAGCAATTAACTTTCCACAATACTCCTCTGCCAAGCAAACAAATACATACTGAGAAGAGTGGCACTGCCTGCCGAGTGCACTGCAGAAGTCTATCCACACAATCTGGATCAGATGGATTGAATGTTTGTTCCAGGTCAGCTTGTTCGGCTACCAGCTCCACTAATTGTTGCCTCCCACTTACTGTCTGTAAGCTTTTTAATCCAGACAATATTTTCATGAACAGAACAAATTCCTCGCCTGTCACATCTTCCAGAACCTTTGCAGAAAAACAGAAAACACAGCTCTATGGTGTTAATTTGCAAACCTCCAGTCAAACCTACTAGATTCCAAAAGGTAAAGTATGCAAATATTTAGCATTTAAAATTAGCTTTATTTAAAAACACAGGTTTAAAGGAACACATGAAAACATACAGTATAATTGAATGTATCTACAAATTAAAGTAACTGCCATCAAGCTGTGCATAGGAAACATTTTTTTAATTCTAAACTTGAGAACAAATTTCTATCAGAATCATATGCTTCAGGCAGAATGAGTATCTACTAATTACTGGTTGTTTTAATACTTTTTGTATCTTTCTCAGCTTAGGGAATGCATGAAAATCTCATAAAATTCAACAAAGACAAATGCAAAGTCCTGCACCTGGATGAACTAACTTCCCTGTATCAGCACACGTTGGCGACTGAGTGGCTGAGGAATTGCTCTGCTGAAAAGACCAAGGATTATGGAGTACACCAGGGTAAAAATTAGTGACAGCAGCATTCCTTAGGTGATGAACAATGTTCTGGGCTGTGACAAAAGCATAGAGTAAGGGAAGCCAAGGGATAAGAAGACCCTCCTTGGCTGTGCCCTCATTTGACCAAATCTGGAACACCACATCTAGTGTTGGGCTCCCCTGTACAACAAAGTGGTTGATAAGCTTTAGGATTCCCAGCCAACAAGGTGATCAGTGTCTAGAGCACATGACCTGTGAGGAGAACCTAAAGCAAGTGGGCTTTTCCAGCCTAAAGGGAGAGAACTGTATGCGGGTGTGGCAAACCAACACTAGTCTTCCAATACTTAAGAGCAAGTCACCAAGCCTTGGAGTTGAGTTCTTTGTGAGATGGACATGGTGAGAATCAGGCAATGATACAAAACTAAAGTGGGAGGTTCCAACTGGATAAAGGGAAGAAAAATCTGTTGAGGACAATTAAATATTGAAGCTGGTTGCCCAGAGAATGTAGGAACTGTCCTTCCTTGGAGGTTTTCAAAACCCAACCAGAAAAAACACCCAGAAGTATGATTTGAATTCAGCTGACCATGATTCACTGAGCTGATCAGTCTCCTAAAGACCCTTTCCAATGTGAATGATTCTGTGATTGATTTTAACATTCCCATAAAAAATAGCTGCAAACATCCCTTTCCAATGTGAATGATTCTGTGATTGATTTTAACATTCCCATAAAAAATAGCTGCAAACTTTGGACTGTAATAGAATAGGTTAAGTACAAGATTGCATTTGTACAATGCTCAGCTCTACATGTCATTTAAACAAACAGACTCCCAAAGAACCACCAATGATATGGGATAGTTTTGTAATACTTCAAGTTTGTACTGAAATAAGACACTCACCTTCTTTGATTCAGTCAATATGAACTCCTCTACCTCCTTTGTCATCACCTCCTCAGGCAATGTTTTCAGTTTTGTAGAGAGGAACTTAATGGCTCTCTCCCTCACAATATCCTCTCCCTGAAGAATTTGACTGAATAAACCTCCCAAAGTCCCTGAATGGAGAATAAATTGGGTAACACAAATATTTTAGAAGTTACGAACTGAAAATTCTATGCACAAGAAAGAAGTTTTCTCCTTTAAGACTCCATGACACATTTTAAAATAACTGCTATACTAACTTTTAAGAAAGAACACATTTTTCATGTGTCTTGACAGAATCCACACTTTTATTGGTCTGTATAATTCAGATTCATAATTAAGTTCAGTACTGTTTGCAAAACCAAACAGTTATGTGTATGTCTCACTTTTGTATTGTACTAAGAGACAAAATTGAATCATATTCTCATCCTGCTAGAGACTGGGAAATATTAATAAAAGATATTAATAGAAAAATGTGTCCATTACCTTTGGCATCCATCTTAAATATACTGAGCAAAGCATTGTTCACCAAATTGAATTCTGCAGAATCATCTGGAGAGATAAAGAACCCACTATGTATGTCCTTGCAATGTAAAAGTAAGACCAGAAAAATAAAGCAAGATTGTTGGTATTACAGTAAGTATTCTGTCCTCAGCACTGAGTTACAAAGAACATAACCTATATTTTTAACAGCTACTGGACTGACAAAGTTGAAAGCCACAATTATGAAAGATGAAAGCAAAACACAAAGCTATTTGCCAAAACTTCAACATTACAAATTTGATAGTAATGTTGAATTCAGGGATGTTATGAATCAATACATTGAGTTATTTCAAGGAACAGTCATACAAACCATCTGACCTTCACTAAATTAGTGTAAAATAGTTATTGCTTTTTTAACTCTTAATATACAGTATTTCCAGGTGGCAGAAACAATTTTCCTCTTTAACTAAATGGAGAAATGCCTAGGTCTCAAAAAAACCCCCAAACAACCCAAAATCTTCTGATAAGCCTCAAAAGTTAACCATGCATTTTTAATATAAGACTGAACACCTAATATTTAGCGTTCTATAACTTACTAACATTAAAAGTATATTAAATTCTGAATTTATTTTGTACCCTGGAAATATTTATTTTCTACCAAAAATGCACTGTATGAAACAAAACACCTTCAGGATTTTTTCAGGTGCCATAACCTGGAATTAGCAATCCAGCAACTCTTTTTCAGAAGACAATCTGCTTCAGTCCGTAACTGGAAGGTTCCCCCCTCCCCAGCTGTCTTTTCCTACAGAGGCTTTCAGAGAACTTGAATGAAAAAAAGATTGTTTTATTCAAAAGAAAGATTTTCAGTTTACATTAAGATAATTAGTGACCTTTCAGCAGAAGGAGCTGCCTAACTGTACAACAATACAAAAGGGGTGAAAAAGAACAGAAGGACATGCAAGACACTGGAATAAATTAGGAATTAATGTTTCACAGAACCAAAACTGTGTATTTTTTTAGTGTGCCACATGGACATCAGTCAGGAAACTACCAATGTCTCCTACCTGATTGCAGAAGCTGGGTCAGTATGTCTGCCACTCGAGGAAGATTATCTCCAGTGGCAAACTGAGGCAATTCCTTGATTGCTTGTCGCCGTATCTGTCAAAATTGTCAGTATCGCAGAAATTAAAAAATTTAAAAATATCAGTAATTACATAAAAAACCCAACTACTTTGACCTATTTATGAAGAAAGTAATATATTTTTCTTAGATCTAAGCAGCACTGGAGAAAAATCAAATTCAAACAGCACCTCTGTTCAGAAGAGCATTCATATATCAACAAAATAAAGGATGGAATGTGTGTTATTATGGAGTTTTATCTGCTAACAGGAATGACAGTTCTACAGTTTTGCATATGGCAGGGATAACCTCTCAGGTTTGTTACCAGCACTGACAAAAATCCTTGACTGATCTGTCCAAATCACTTAAGACCTGATTGACAAAGATGCTTCAAAGGTTCAGCTTCTATCAATACTGCAGAAGCAGCTTGAAACAACTCAAACTTCTGCAAGAATAACACAGTCAGAATCACATCCTCCTGGTTCTCAGGTGCAAACAAGATTTTCTTGACTCCCAGAAGGATTTATCAGAACCAATTACCTCGAAGTGTTTTTGATAGGAGAACAAATAAATGGTATTCAAATAAGCTGTTGGTTTCACTCTACAGAGCTACTCCTTTGATCAGTGATGGGAGTGAAAAAGACAAATGAAAACTGATGCATCTTCCCAAACCATCACGCAGTGAATTCTTTAGCTGCAGGAATACAACTAAGTTTAAGTTTTCCAAAGACCAACTTTTCCCTCCCAAAAGACACAGCCTTTTTAAAAAAAGAGGAAGAATAGCAAAATATAAATTCAATGTATCAACTTGCTACAAGGTTCTTATTCTTACAGAAACATCTTCATCCTCGCAGAGATCCAACTGTGCATTGATAGCTGAGTCAGCTAGCTCAGGAAAATGCTTGAAGAACTTAGGAATAAACTGGGCTGCAAGTCTCTTCTCCTTGGCACCTCCTTTCACACCATCCAAGATGACTTGGTATGCATCTTTATGCTGAAAGATGAAGAACAGAATACATAAATGGAAAAATCTTGGGCTACTCTGAAGACAACAAGACTTTTTCTCTCCCGTTCTCTTCAAGTGAACTATTGTTACACAAGCTTCTTAAAAAGGAATACATTTTTCTCTCACACCGAACTAACCGCGCCAGTTTCATAAAATTTGCCTCTCTTGCCTAGCTTTTACTGTTTTTCTGGTTCCTGCCTGTTCCAAGTGCTCACCATTCCAACTGCTGGCCCTAAAGCTAACAGCCCTTAGAGACCATCTGTGATTAGTGCAAGGAATTATATGATCAACACCACTGAACTTCGACAATTTTTCAAGGGGTTTATGCCTTTTGTCTCCTTGGTTTTTGCCTCTCAAGTAGAGGTTACCTTTCCCAACAACTGTGCCACTGCAATGGATCATGAATGATTGTTAACATATGTTGTGCTAAAGCATCTCTGACATCCATTCAAGTAGCTAACTCACTCTGAGATCAAACACAGTGCTTGAAAGAAGTGTTAACAGAAACTAGATACAGAAAATATCCCATAAACCTCAGGCTGAAATACAGAAATTAACATGCCAGCAGCAGTAGAGTGTTCTCTAGCTGCTCCAACTAGAATCATATAGGCATTTCTGATTTTGTGCCTGCAGGACTCAACTTTTAGAGTAATTGAAGTCTTTGTTGTGTTTGCTATGTGTTTGTGAAATAGAAGTCAGCATTACTAGGATACTAGCACAAATCAGAAGCTTCTAAGATTAATTTTCCTCATGGCTGCGAAAAGAATGCTTTAGACAGTTCATCTGACTCTGAACAGCATCACTGGCCACTTGCTTTGCTTTATTTACATTAAATTTCCCAGAGCCAAATATATAATCACATATATAATCACCCACATACATAATCACCTCCACTCCCCATGGAAGTTCTCCCATAGCAAATACAGATACTAATTAACAAAGCAGTCCTCTGCACTAATGCCCTCCAAAGCTGCATTTTAACCCTTAGTGCCAATGCTCCTGAAGCACTTCCTTCAGTCTGCTCATAGCTCTTCATGCTGCCTGATTCTGAACTGGGGTGGGACACAGATCTGGATGAAAAATACCCCCTCCCCCCCAAATTGGTTGAATTTCAGCTGATCCACATCCCCATGCAGTTTACTCTGTAGCTGTGCCAACACAGTGCATTCAACAGCAAAGGCAGGAACCAGCCAGTGCAGAGTAGCAACGAATCACACATCCTTATAGACACAGCTTCTCAGGGTGCATGTTAAGAACCATTTAAGTTAAAACTTAATATGTATGAAAAAGCATTTATTCAGCAATGAAACAGACTAGCCTGTGTTCCATGAATTTATATTCCTAACTACTCCTACCATTTAGGCACAGTTCAGGCTGGAATGCTCAAAAAACAACACAGGCAACTACAGCAGCAGAGTGATCCTTCAGTTTCCCACAATTCTCCGAGTCTGTAACACAGGACTGTTCAAAGCCAGAGAGTGGCCAGCCCTTGGTTTTAAGGAACTGTCAATTGAGAAACTATGAATTCTCATCTTCCTCTTCATTTTAAACCTCCTTCTTGATAGTTTTTCCTCAACCTCTCACCTTCATTCCACTCATGAAGTGGACTCTTCATATCTGTGCCCCTTTCTCAACTGAAACACTAATTTACAAGCTTAATACTTTCAGTCTTTTAAACTACTCCTCTTAATACTTCTGGTTGTCCCCATGCTTGCGTTCAAAGTTTCTTTTTTTTTTTTGAGACAGGGTAACTTACGACTTTTTGTAGTGAAAGATCACATTCATAAGGTTTTTAAGAAATAATAAACCAGCAAGTGGGATAAAACTGATTAACAAGGAACAATTACTCACAGCTTCTCAGAAGGCAAAAACTGGAGAAATCAAATACAATTATGAAATAAGTTCCAAGGAGATTTAACTCCTTCACAAATGTTAAAGAAATAATAGAACATTTTCGACAGCATGTTTATATGCCAGATATATGATCAATTAAATAAAGCATCAGAAAAGTTCACTGAAGAACAATCTAGCAAGTTACACTCATACAGAGATACTGTCTCTGGCTTTGGGAGCCACAAGCTGGAGAGGGGCAAAGTTGGGAAAGTGCCTCAAGAATCATCATTCTGTACTTACCCTTGGAAGCTCTCACACGACCCTGTCACAGGCTGCATTTCTTAACAACCCTGGAGTTTGTTCTACTTAAGGTGGCCATTCCTACCTCATAAAAGCTACTCACAAAATGATGATGGACCACGTATTTGTAAAACAGCACAGTAACAGCATCTTTTACTCTGCATCTCTCCCCACAGCTCCCAAATTGGTAGTTGCACTTTGTTTTCTATTTCCAGGTTATGTTTTTGTTGGACTGTCTACAAGGATGCTACGCTTCATTAGGGCATAGTTACACAAGCAAAGTGAACGGACCTGAACTAAAATAAGCAAAAACTGCACTCCTGCCCCCAACCAACCACCACGTTATTTGTTTTCTTAAAGAATTTACAAGCTACCTTTTAACACTTAGTTTAAAATTCCTAGCTTGGTATGTGCAAAGCTACGTTCCTACTTATGGACATTATGACAAAAAAACCCCAAACCAAACAAAAACAAACAAACAAAAACAACAGGAAAAACACTCTCCCCAAACCCAGAAAAAACCCTATCTGCTGCTTTTTCAGGTGGTCATTCAGTAAAATGAGGGCCTAATACAACTCCAAAGTTGGTTTTAACTAAAAATAATATTTTCTATTGGTAATATACGAAATCATCCTTTTTTTTTTTCCCCCCAATAATTCAGTAACTATGTAAACAAATGGCAGATCTTGCCAGGACTTGGCAAAACAAAAATCCAGTCGTGAGGATCGACCTTCATTCTTGCTCTAGGGAATTAAAAAACAAAGGTCTACAGGCAGTTATCGGACCATAAGAGATTCCACCTTCCTCCAACGAGCCCTTTTAGCAAGACAGCCCGCCAGAGGCCCTCCGGAAATGCAAACGCGCTGGATCAGAGCTTGTCCGCTACCGGTGTCTTCTTTTAAAGGCCTGAATTAGCCAGGCGAAACTCCCCGCCCCCACACAAAAAGCGGCCTGACTGGCTAAAAACTCGTTAATATCTGCGATGTCACATTTCAGCGGAGAGCTGCCGACACGACGCGGATGCTGCAAAAGCGACGGGAGCCGTTGCCCTCCTTGCAGATCCGCAGGCGCGACGCTCACGTTCACCTGGCCCTTGAGAAAAACCACCCCGTGCCACCTCCGCCGCCACCCCGACCCGCCCGCCCCGTCCGGGCCCGACCTCCCCGCGGCGGCGCTACGCAAGCCCGAGGCCTAGCGAGGCTCTGCAGGCCGCAACCGCGCCGCACCTGGCCCGCCGTCTCGGTGGCGTCCGCCAGAAT
>VYZS01048147.1:32643-42856 GCA_013400695.1 Neodrepanis coruscans
GGGGCAGAGCCGCCGTGACCCCGAGCCCGCCGCTGACGAAACCGCCGCTGCTCCCGCTTGGGCCGCGCCGACACAGCACCACCGAGGCACCGCTCCCAGAGCGGCCGCGCGCCGCCAACTGCGCACCGCCCCCGCGCGGTGGGAGGCGGGAATGCCGGGCCCGGGATCGGGGCGGGGCAGGAGGCGGGACGGCGGCGGCGGCGGAGCGTGGAAGGCAGCGCCCTCCCACAGCCGCCGGGGCTCGGTCGGTGGTGGATGAGCATTTTGGGGTGGTTTTGTCCACCCGGCCCCAGTAGCGACCCGGCGCCGTGGCATGGGATGCGTTTCTCTGCTCAGGGATGTGCGCGTTTCCTCGGGGATGTGCTACAGCCTTTACCTTTTGCAGCTTTCCTTTTCAGGCTCCTCCTCCTCCGTACCCTGATTGCTGCCTTCCTCTAGCGCCTTGTTTTTGTCTCCATTTTCTGTCTCTTGCGTACAGATACGATGAAAGATGATCTGGAAGTGGCTGTTGCACGCTGAGTGCCTGATACGAGAAAGAGACCGCTTCCCCGTGATTTGGTGACTTTCATCGTTTCCTGCAGAGGAAAATACTCTCTAATTCTGGCATATAGAAGCCGAAGTACGTGCGAGTAATGTCAATGGGGGCAGCACATGTGCATTAGGCTCAAATTACCAGATATAAATTGTGGCAAAAGGTATAAGGCTGTAGCAGTGTCTTCTCCTCGCATCTCAAGACGTTTTTGCATCCTGCAAATTTTACAGGCACTTAGAATGAAAGAGGACTTCCTTTACATCTGGCTCAGGCTGAGCTTAGCAGAGCTCTGGACCTTAAATATCCTTTCCAGCAGGTGCTATTGGAGGCATTCGAAGCCCTAGTCTGTTCCCACAGTCCGTGCAGGCAGGCTGCATGCAGCAGGAATGTACAGCAGCATCAATCATTTACCTTTGTTGTTTTTGGTGTACTCACAATGTTTCAGCGAGTGGCAGCAGTGACAGCCGTGGCCACCTTTCTGCACCTTTTTGAATCGAGTGCCTTTACCTGTCCACTGGTGGATCCATGTCATTTTTGCATGCTGTGACAGGTTCTGAAGGTGTGGAATCTTGTGGCTGCTGTGAGATCCAAGAGAGCTCTAACCACATCCTGCCCCTCAGTGTGCTTGTGACCATCACACTTACCCAAACCAATCTTAAAAGAATATGCTGGCTAATCTTAGTAGTGGAAATAAAATGTAACATGAGAGAAAAAAATATTTTTAATGCAAAAAAAGAGCTGCATGCTTACCTGAACAGCTCATTTTCTAGGAAGGAACAGCTTCCCCAGGCAGCGTGGTGGATATTAAGAGATGTCAATCTCTTTTCCTCCAGTATTTTACAAGCAGCATTACATCAGAATGCAGATCTTAAAACTCTTCATAATCATCTTTATCAGCACTACTGTGGCAAGCTTTTACAACTTAGCCTGAAAAAAAGATGAACATCTCATGTAACTGTTTTACTCCTCCACCTCTGCTGAAGTATTTATATAGATGGACCTACCTCATTATCTCATTTTCTTTCTTTTTATTCCTCAGCAACACTCTTAATAAACTGTGATTACAGTCAGCAAACATTGATAAATAAGTAGCATTTATACATTGTTGCATGTATGACAGTCATGAAGAAAAAAGAAGCAGGCACCAATGAAGATGTGTGTGAGAGCAGGTTGTGTACCTTTTGGAAAAGGCTGTCTCTGCATTCCATGGCAGAGCAGAAAGGATGCTTGAGATACCGCAGAGTGATGGGAAATGAAGATGAACTCAAATGTTGGACTTTGGCTGTGCTACAGGGAGATTAATGGGTGGAATGGGAAGCAGTCTCAAAATGCAGTAACAACATATATTTTGTTGTATCTAACTATTTTAGTCACATTTTTGTATGTTGTATCATAACATATATGCCTTGGAATTATACTTTTTACCTTCTCTGGCAGTGATACATTCCATCTGTCTTCATCATTTTTCTAACAGAAAACACACAAAATGAAAAGGAGTATTCAGAGCCACATTGAGAAAATGTTTTCTCTGAGGTTTGTTCCATTTCTACCTTTTCATCTTAGTATTTTTTTGACTACTTCCTTGTTGCTTGACATCATTAATTTAGTTTTTTCTCTCCTTACGATTATTTCCATTTTTGAGTCTCTAGTTTTCACTTATATATGAAATATCTTTTATAATGAATCTGTTTAAAATGAATCACAGCATTTATACAGAAGGAACATGAAGGAAGAACTGTTGGTGTTACACATTTGGGAGACATTGTCAGGGATCTCTTTGTTAATGTTGGGATATTTTTGAAAATGTATCTTTAGAAACTCAAAAACTTGAAATGCACATTTGAAAATGATGCATAGTCATTCTCAATGCCTGACTCAACAGTAAGACTGCAGTGCAAGTCCCTTAGTTTCACAAAATACGATTTGTTTGGCGATCAGCCAGGATTTTCATCTTTCTTCTCAGTCTCCTCATGCCCATTCACGTATAGATAACACTATGACAATTTACAGACTCATTTTGATAATTAAGTGGTATCATTATACATTTGACTCCCATTCCTGTGCCCTGCCCATAAACCAAGTACCCTGGAATCATTGCAGGTCTTCCAAAGGAAAAATAATTTACTTGTGAAATTGATAAATTTTTTTCCTGAGAGGGAAAAAAACCTATCATTATTCTCCCACAACTGCCCTGGTCTTTGATGGAGAACAGACTTCAGACAAAGCCATAGACAGGGCAATAACATCTTTCTACTACGACAGAAAGAGAAGACACACTTAATGAAGACCTCACACTGGAGCAGTGCTGTAATGACACGAATCTTCATGTACCAAACCTGAAAGATTTCTGTGGGCCAGATACCCAATGGATAATAAAGTAGCTGGAAGAGTCCATTTATTGGCTTATGCTAGGTGAGCAATTGATCCTGAATTCTTCTAATCTCGATTTTTTAGAAATGGGTTTGAGTCACTAACAGAGCAGGGGTGTAGCAAGTATCCCCCATCCATCCTAAAAATCTGTTAAGGGTTTTTCAGAAAATGGTGTCCAGATATTACCGGGGAATACGACGAGTGCATAACATTCACAGATGTAAAGCATTTTATTGGCACACTCTAAAGATACTCTGCATGGTTACAAGCATCTAACTGCTGTCTTCAGACAGGTGGAGATTTCCTACACGTTCCTTCTCGTGCAATAGGATTTTCTTGCAAAATTTCTCCCTGGCGATTTCTCCCTCGCGCTTCTTTTTTTTTCCCCGCGGGAAGGGCAATCCCTGCTCCAGCTGTGTGGCCGGGCAGTGCCGGCTGCGCAGCGCAGGCCGGGCCAGCAGGCGGCGCTGTGCCCCCGCAGATGCGGCGAGGCCGGTGCGGGACCTGGTGGGAGGCGCTCCCGTGGGCAGGACGGCACCCGGCCCCTGTGGAATTATTGCCCGGCAGTATTCGTAACTGTGACACACGGCTTTCTGAGAAAAACCCAAACCTTACACCCGATTTGTTCCAAGTCCCATCTCTAATGCAACAAAAAAAAGAAAAAAAAAAAGAAAAAGAGATCAATAAAGCTCCTACAGCCCCCAAAAAGCCTGTGCTTCGTGCCTTCACTGCCGTCAATTTGCATTATCGAGTACAGAATACAGAATTCTGGGTGTCTTTCCACACTGTCAAGGCTGGGTAAAGATTGAAAACTCAGCCTTTTCCAGAGTCGGTTTGATTCTCTTGTTTGTGTGGAATATTCATGCAGCAATATTATAGAGGAAATACCTTGAAGGGTAGGAAAATGGGACTGTGAAATATAGTATTTGACAAGAAGACTTTAAAGTGGAATATTATCTACGAATTGTTTAGCTCAAAGAGCATCTATGGAAGAAGCTCAGATGACTGGTTTATACTGAGTTTATTCTAATTTTGTTCAAAAGTTCTAGTGCATGCAATGCTGGTTAGGGCAAATTAATGGGACAAATAACAAGTACTCCATCTTCTATTGATAAGACTTAAAATGATTGGGATGTTAATTTTCTACAGGCTAAAGATTAGATGCATTTTGCCTCTGCTAGTGTTGTCACCACTGACATTCCTTGCCATGACTCTTGCCTCCTGGGACATTTTATCATGGGCCTGCTGCTTCTCTGGGCTCACTCAGAACAGGTTTAATCTCTGAATTCTGTCTCAAAGCATTTGCAGTTTCATGCTGCCAGTTCAGGGTCAGTGTACTGGAGCAGTAGCCTAGCTGCACACACTGTTTCCTTTTGGCCAGTTTCTAGACTCCTGGCAAGGAGGAGATTCAGAAGCCCTTGGAAGGCAGGCTTGAAAGAGGATGTTTAGATAGTTGTGATGAAATGGGAAAGGAGAGATTGAAGAGTAAAAAAATGAAAATTGCAACAGACAATAGGAAGGGGGTCTGGTATCAGAGAAGTAAGAGAAAGCCTCATATCATACAGGATGGAGGGAGTCTGGCTTCAAAAAGAAAGGGAGGATTCTGACATCATAGAGGAAAGAGGGATTCAGAATCAGAAGAAGGATGGAGTGTCATCATAGAGGTAAGAGGGATTGTGGCATCATGAAGAAAAGGGAGTCTGCTATCATAGAGGAAGAAGGGAGGCAGGTATCATTCAGGAGGGAAGGGAGAAGTCTAGCATCATAAAGGTTAGAGGGAGTCTGACATCATAGAAGAAGGGAATGTGGCATAGAGGAAGGAGGGAGTCTGATGTCATAGAGCTAAGGGGGCATCTGGCATTGTGGAAGAAGGGGAGAGTCTGGCTTCATTAAGGAAGGAAGGAAAGAGTTTGTCATCATAGAGGTAGGAGAGAGTGTGGCATCATAGAGGAAGAAGGGATTCTGGGATTCCAAGAAAAAAAGGAAATCTAGAGTAATAGAAAAAGGAAGGAAGGAGTCATCATAGAGATTAGAGGGAATCTAGTATCAGAGGGAAGAAAAAGTCTGGAATCATAGAGGAAGCAGGGAGTCTGGAATCATAGATGGAGGAAGGAGTATTATACAGCTAAGAGGGATTTTTTCATCATGAAGGAAGGAGAGAGTCTGGAAGAGAAGAGGAAGAAGAAAGTCTGTTATCATTGAAGAAGGAGGGAAGGAATGAGGTAAGTGGAAGTCTGACACCACAGAGGAAGGAGAGAATGTGGCATCACAGAGGGACCTAGACAGGCTTGAGAAGTGAGAGCATGGGAATCTCACACAGTTTAATAAGACCAAATACAAGATGCTGCACTTGGGTTGGGGCAACCTGTATCATGTAGGCTGGGGAATGAACAGATTGAAAGCAGCCCTGCCAAGAAGGACTTGGGGGGCTGGTGGATGGAAGACAGGACTTGAACTGGCAATGTGCACTTGCAGCCCAAAAAGCCAAGCATGTTCTGGGCTGCATCCAAACAAGAAGTTTGAGGAAGAGGATTCTGCCCCTCTACTCTGCTCTGGTAAGACCCCACCTGGAATACTGCATCCAGCTCTGGGGTCCTCAACACAGGAAGTATATTAAACTGTTGAAGCGAGTCCAGAGGAGGGTCACCAAGTTGATCAGAGGAATGGAGCACCTCTGCTGTGAGGAAAGCCTGAGACGGTTGGGGTTGTTCCGTCTGGAAGAGAGAAGGCTTTGGGGTGACCTGGTTGTGGCCTTCTAGTACCTGAAGGGATCTTACAGGAAAGATGGAGCAAGAGTTTAAAAGAGCATGTTATGAGAGGACAAGGAGGAATGGGTTCAATTTGAAAGACAGTAGGTTTAGATTGGATATTAGGAAAAAAAAATTTTCCTGTGGGGTCGTGAAGTACTGGAACAGGTTGCCCAGGGAAGTTGTGGATGCCTCATCCCTGGAGTTGTTTGAGGCCGGGTTGGATATGATGCCTTAGGCGGTATGCTTAAGATTTGGGGAAATCACTCTAGCTAAGTAACTGGATAACTTGGAATATTCAGGGCCAAGAACAGCCTGTGCTTCACATGTTTGCATTATTCTATATAGATAAGGGGCGTATGAAGACAAAACATAGAGTTAGGCTTCCAGGCCTGCCTGGGACTGGACTGGGGTGGAGTATGAGTAACAAGGGACCATCCTGTTGGATGTTTAGGGGACATAGTAGTAAGATGGCCTTTAGTTAGATAGTGTGATGGGTGGGCACTTTGAAGATTATAAGAATGGAGAGATTGTTACAATTTTTCTCTTTGGATCACCAGATATCACCAGTAAAGCTGGGCCCTCCCTTCACCTCTGCAAACTGCATGTTTGTTTCATTTTTTGTTTTGCCCTGCAGGCAACAGACGGGGCTCTGAGCAACTTGCTTTAACTGAAAGTGTATCTGGCCATGGTAAGAGGGTTGAAACTAGATGATCTTCAAGGACTTCTTCCAAACAAACCCGTTCTATGATTCTATGATTCTGTGATTCTATGATTCTATGACATTCCCCACCACTCATCTCGTAATAAATTCAGAACTGGCATTTCAGCCATAAATGCTGACCCAGCTCTCACACTGAGAAGTCTGACATCCTGCATCTTCCACTGCTGCTGAGGCTGCTGCTGGTGAGACAGCTGTTGCCACTGCTTCCGAAAACACGTGAGAGCTGCTCTGCAGCACAGTGACAGATTGGAAGTGCTAAAGCCACATGGCAGCAAGCTGTGAAAACTTCTCTACAGTTTTTGTGTATTTGCAGTGGCATTTGCAATGGCATGGAGCACTGTTTTGTCTGTACTGACTGATACGGGTGTGAAAATGACAGTGGCTATGCAGAGGGAGCTAGACGGTGACAAAAGAGAAAGAAAAATTTTGAGGACTGAGGTTTGTTTTTAGCTGGTTCTGGCACTGTTATCCAGACATACTTCAGAAAAATCTTAGCAGTGTGGGTGAAATACCTGGAATACTTGGAATATATGTTCAAATAGCACTTAATAATGAAAGGTCCCTTCCACCTGGAAAAAATACTGCGATCTTTAGCAGGTTATTTAAACATGGCTATGGAAACCACCGTTTGCAGCACTTTTTGTGCTCCAAATCTTAGTTTGAAGTAGTATCTCTAAGCAGCTGATTCCTTTTGACTTGGAATTTGACTAGCACTTTTGAGCGACTCCAAATCACCCTAAGTAGATTCAGGCCTTTGTTGCATTGAAAAAAAATTGATGACAAGTTCAATCACCAATTAGCCTAAAAAGGAAGGAAAATATTCTTTTCTGTTCTCCCATTTTGTGAATTAGAAAAATTAGACTGCGAAAGAGGTTTTTTCTGGCATAGTTCTAAGACTTTTGTTGTCACGTCAATTAATGAGGTTGTTTTTATGTTCTTAACCTAGCTGTACAAACTAAGCCTTTGCATGCAGACAGGGTCTTACAATAATCTGAAAACTCATAATAATAGGAAGTGGGCTTTCTGTTGAATAAATTGCCTTCAAGAGACTCCACTGTACTCTTTGAGGTTTTTTTTCTCCTCCATACCGTATTGTATTAAGCAAATTAATGCACAGGCATGTATTGCATACATACAATTTGGAATATGTAGTAAACACAGGTTTTGTTAATGAACACAAATATAAGTAATCTGAACTATATTGGCGTGGCTGGTTGTATGCAGGTCCTGCAGCTCTGTGTTGTAAAGTGCACGCTGTTCCCATGTTTTGTGTGATCTGCAAAGACACTCTTAAAATGCATACGTATGTGCATATAGAAAATGTCTGGCGTCATGCATGTGTCAAATATATAGGCATGTGTGTAGTGCATGCCAGAGTAAATGATTACATATTTTGTTGGATAAATACAAAATGTTTTCTACATTATATACTCATTTGTCATAAATATGTGGAAGTATGTAGATTTCAATGAAAAGATTTTAGAAGATGCAGTGTCATGTGTACATGAGACATAAAGCCTTTGTGAGCATGTCTAACTATATTGCATAGGCAATTCTATCTCTCCCATGAAAAATATTTTAAAATTATTTAAATATTCAATAGATTTCTGTGCATACCAGGGAAGTTAGGATTGCTAAAGGACTGCAAAAAAACGCTGAAGAGGAATAGATATTACAACAGTTTCCTAGATGTTTTGCACTGGAACTCTTCACTTTCTCCTCTACCTCAAGAATCTGTGTTTCTTGGAGCACATGAATATTCTGTGCTGAGTAGAACCTATTGCTGTCTGCCAGCAAAATGTTGGTAGAGCCCTTTGTTGGCTTCCTAGGGGAGTTCATGCAGAGTGCTTTGAAATACAACACACTATAGGATCCCTAAATGCTTCTAAACAAGACCAAATTAGAAAAAGGCTTCACATTGAAAACATAATTTTCAATTAGTGTCTATTCAGTGGGAGTAAGAATGGGGCGGAGGAGAGCTGGCATGTGAGATAAGCTGGATTTGTTAACATGCTTTGAAAACACTTGCTGGCTAGCATGTTTAATTTCCCTTGCAAATACCTTGCTGTAATTTAGTGACGATTCCATAGTCATCCTGCTCGTGTACTTCAGATAGAAATGAACTCTGCCCAGCAGGAGGTAGACTTGAGACAACCATCAGCAGACTGCGTTCAAGTGTCATGTATACAGCTGAGCATTGCTGAACAGGCTCAAAGCTGGGAAAGAAACAAGTAGTTTCTCTCTTCAATCCATACCTATTCCTGTTCACCGATGCAACCAGAACAACTCAACGTATCTTTGGTGAAACTGATATGAGAGGTGTTTTTTCCAGGGAGAGAGGATGCTAGTCTGCAGTAAAGGCAAAAACCTTTCAATATCTGAGTGCATTTTGTCATTATTTGTCTTTCCTAACAGAGAAAGAGGAGCAAGAAAACGCTGCTGCAGTTACTAACTAAAAGGAGAGTAATGAAGTACAATAATTAACTCTGTTTCTTTTGTCCCTTATTAATTTATTCTCCTTGTTTTCCAATATATGTCAGCATTGAGCATTTTTCCTAATTTTTTGCATAAGGGTGAATGTACCTGGTCCTTTTCTTTCTGCTTTGGTTTGCTCAGATTATTTTGTCTTAGTCCTTCTTTAGAACACCTCCTTGCCTTACCTAATTTTCTCCTTCCCTTCCCATCTTTTTTTGTTTTTTTATCGTTGTTCTTGTTAGAAATTATCCTTTTTCTGCCTTTAATCTCAGGAAATATCAGGATTGCTAGGTCTTGTCATGGCTGTGCCATATTGCCTTGCCCAGTGTGTTGAGCAGCCCATCCTTGTGTTCATTTGTATGTGCTGTGTATGTTTTCTGCTCTCTCTCTTGCATTCCAAGGCACTGCTTGAGATGTTCTTTCACATCTGTCTGTGTAATCCTGGAACCACAGGTTGGACTAGTCTCTCTCAGCTTATTACCTGACCAGCTGCTCAGTTCCTGCTCATCTCACCACCGCCTGCCCCTGGCATGAGGAGCGTTGCCTCAGATCCGTAGCACTTGTTTCCTCACCTTCATTTGCCATTCTGGCAGCAGGGACATACACATGGATGGTATTTTTAAGGATCAGGAGAATCAGCACAGCACCCACTGGAATAAGAAATCTAAACTTTCCTTTATCAAAGTGAAGGCCAGTAGCATCCGTTATTTTCAATGTTTTTCTGTTGAGACATGGAAGTTCTGGGACACTCACTTTACTAGTTGCACCTGCTGTGGCGAGAGTGTGAAGATTTTGTCACACTGTTATGAACTCTTGTACATAGCTGAGTTTCACTGCTTTTTCAAAGGGGTAGAACTAATTAACATATGGACCTAAACAATTGACAGGGAATATGCTGGAACTAGGCTAGAAGTTGTTCACTTACAATTTTCTGCCAATGCTTTAACCCTTAATTTACTTCTCTCTGCTGTTTTGTTCTGGCATAATTATTTTTCTTCATAATAGCTAGCATGTGGCTGTGTTTTGGGTTTGTGCTGGAAAGTGTTGATAACACAGGGATATTTTCATGACTGCTGAGCACTGCTCACACAGAGTCAAGGGCTTTTCTGCTTCTTGTACCAACTCACAGTGAGGAGGCTGGAAAGGGATTGGTGCACAAGGAGTTGGGTGGGGACATAGCTGAAACAGCTGACCGCAGCTGACCAAAGGGATATTGCATACCATATGGAAACATTCTTAACATATAAAGCTTGTGGAACAAGATGAATGAAGAAGACGGATGTTTAGAGTGATGATATTTTTTTACCCAAGTAACCATTAGGTATGATGGAGCCCTACTTTGCTGAAGATGGCTGAACACTTGCC
>VYZS01048148.1:0-13483 GCA_013400695.1 Neodrepanis coruscans
ACATTGCTGGGTCATGTCCAGTCCCTGATCCACCAGCAACCCAAAGTCCTTCTCCGCAGGGCAGCTCTCAGTGACTTATTCTCCCAGTCTGTGCTGGGATTACCCTGGCTCAGGTGCAGCACCTTGCACTTAAGACTTATAGGGGACCCACCCCTCAAGGCCTTTCTGGCCCCTCTGGATGGCATCCTTTCTTTCTCTTGTGTCAGCTGCACCACCACCCAGCTCACAACCCCCTTGCATGTCCTCGCCTCCTATCATTAAAAGACAATCTAAGCTTTCTAGCACTGCTGTTTTGTTGGGCAGAGATTCATTGGCCTTTTTAAAGTTAATTATTTAATATGCCGGAATCATATTACTGTTCTCATCCACCTGTATTCCTGTTTGATTTGTATAAAAAATATAATAAGAAGACAACCACACTGCTTAACTCCAAGACTCTACTTGTTTTCCATTAGTGGAGAGGAAGACAACAAAATTACCAGACAGCAGTTCCCATCAAGATTTGACTGGGAAGCTTTGCACAGAAGCTAAAAATAAAAGTCTATGCAGTCATAATTTGAAACAGTGTGCATGGAAAAGGAGCTCTTCAAGGATGGTGTGTTTAACTGAATGAATGGGATCTCAGGAGTGCACAGGGAGCTGGGATCTGAGAGGACTTTCTAGGTGCTCTAAGCAACCAGAATCCCAAGCGCTGGGTTGGAAGAGGGGATGTGCAGAGGCACGGGGACAAATTCACTCGGTCCAAAGGGACAGCAGATTCGCAGCTGGCAGAGGGAGCTGTGTTTGTCAAAGCCTTCAGACATACAAAGTTAATGTTTGCAAAGAGCTGTAAAGATCAAAGTCCTGAGGATTAAGATTTCCTTGGAGGGTGCTGGGTTTTTTTCCCCCCATATTTTAAACAAAAATTTTAAAAGGTTTCATACTTGATAGGAAATATAAAATGCTATTTATCCACAGTCTTCCAGACAGCTATATACAGAGCCAAGAACGACTCACACAGATGTGAGATGAATTCCACATCATCTGTTTCTTTTCTAATACTGGCCAAAATATTTTTGCTCTGAAGAGAAAATAACACAAAATCTTCCCACAGAAGACTACACTTCAATAAAAGTGGACAGAAATCTCTTGAGCAGCATGTGCTGTTTGTGAAAAGAGACAGTAGCCAAATTCTCTGTCTACTCTGCCTTCTAAAGCATTTTAAGTTGTTTAGGGCTTTTAAAATCCTGAATTTGTTTTTTAATTACAGACTACATTTTCCTGAGTTTCCAGGAATGCCCAGTAGTATGTACCTTTAAATTTAATCAACCCCTCTGTAAATCACTGCAATAATAATAATGATGTGCCACTCCATGACACATAATGTCAACCAAGTCTACCAAAACTCCCAGCTGGGTGGTGGCCCTCCTGCTATCTACCAATACCAAAGGGCAAGGCTTGTGGAGGTGCTGTGATCTAGATCTGAGACCAAAACAATGCTGATAGCACACTAGATTTTTGGACATTGCTGAGCAGTGTTTGCACAGCATCAAGACCCTCCCTGTTTCTCCCTCTGCCTCCACTCCCCAGTGCTGGGAGTGTGCAAGAGATTGAGGAGATGGCACAGTCAGGCAGATGACCTGAATGGGAATGGCATTGCAGCAATGTCAGATTTTCTGCTCATTTTCTTCCCAATAGAAAAACAGAGTATAACCCTGGAGTTCATTTCCAACTCTCATCTTTCCTAGATGATATTAGTTTCTGACTCCACTAAAGCAACCCTTCCTACTGTATTTGTTACCTGAGATGCCCATAGCACCCACATCCATAGCAAGAATAATGGGATCAAAACACGAAGCAAGTCCATCAGCAAAAAGTGATAGCAGGGAAACAGTTTAGCCAGTGAACACAAATATTGCAGGGTGCACATGGATGTGGTATCAATTTCTAGTTGCCATAATACAGCATTGCTGCCTAATTTTACAGATGACTCAAGAGGGTGTAAAAAATAATTTAAAAGCAGAAGTAGAATTCAAAATATAGCAGCCCCTGTCTCCATGACTTTGCATCCACAGTCCAGTTGGAATTAGAAAGAGAAAATATGCCTTAATGATAAAAAGACAAATGCAGAAAACGGGAAATGCTCAAGAAATTTCAACCAAAGACAGAACTCTCAAGGGACCCGTCAAAATTTTTCTTCCATAAATTCCAACAGATTGGTGAACTTCTGCCATGAGAGTTACTACTAATTTTAACATGTTGTTTTCCATTCTGAATTTGTATGAAATTTAAAACAAGTTGGTTGAACTCGGTATTTAAAATCTCACTAAGTCACATTTGATTATGATTCTGGAGAATAACTCACTGTTTCAACTTAAAAAAAAAAAAATTAGCCCAAACCTAAGAGCCCAGACCTAAGACGGAATGCTGCTATATTGTTTTTCTAGCAAAGCAACAAAAATCCACATTGTTCTTTTCCAGGTCTTTTAACAAGTACAACAATCGACCATTGTTACACCAAAACTGCACTTAACGCAGCATCTCACAGCCTTACTGCAAAAGAAAACACAAAAGCAGAAGGGAAAAGCAAGTGGAATGTGGGCATAAATGAGATCTACCTACTTGGAACAATGCCAGTAACTAGGAGAAAGTCTTGCTTTCCACTTTGTTGTAATCTGGGGTGAACTCTTGGGGGCCAATCTCATTTTTCATTACTTCAGTTTGCATCAACAGATGACTTCAGGCAATCACCTTGGCATCAATCAACTACTGCCTATGGATAAGAATAATGATACCACAGCAGCTTTTGTACTTCATAGCTAATGGTTTGGTACAAATTCACACAGCTTTCCTTTAATTTGAGCAAAAATAATAACATTCAAATGTTGAGTCCTTAGCATGAAGGCTCACACTTCAGGAAGCTTTTCTACAGCAACCACATGGGCCTGGGGAGTAGCCAGGTTGAATAGAACAGCCTGAGAAAAACCAAAGGAAGTGAACACCTCACTGGAGCCTGTTTAGCTATTTTAGTCCAAGACAGACCAGGCAGCAAATCTTAAATGGATCAAGACTTGAGGGAGAAGATCTGCTTAACAACAGCATCCATTCTGATTCTCTCTAGAGAATTTTGTTGCAAACGTAATTGAATAAAGACTCTGGAGTCAGAGTTCCTGCTCAGGCCTGATTGAGCAGCAGTAATAGTGCTGTGCTAGTGCAGCACCCTTCCCTGAAACTGCTGAGAGACCAGGAATGAATTAAGAGGACATAATTCCTTCAGCATAGCAAAGGAATACAAAGGAGGGGAGTCCTCAGAGTTGTAAAAAGCCCACTTGATACCAGAAAAACATTGCATTTTATGCCAGGCACTATGCAGAAGAGTAGCAGGACACATTACATGATCTTTCTGTAAGACAGGGCAGGACATGGATATGTTCTAACACCAGTTAAATCACATACATTGATTCACTTGAAGAGAGGTCCTTTTCCTCCCTGGTTACACAAAAGAGTACGTACATAGATGTACATTCACAACAACGTAAGATCCAGCTTCCAATCCCTGTTCTCCCTGAAGACACCTGAATTTACATTTTCCTCCTCTTAAAGCCAAAGAATTTAGGTATTGGGTGTTCTTCTGGATGAAAGAGGTTTATTTAAAATATTTTAATATTTATAAGAGTAAGGACTGAAGTCTAAGTGTACCATGCTTTTCCTAGGTGCCCTAACAAGCTGCATCGACTGTCATGGCCTCATGAATATTCAGAATACTTATAAAAAAGAACAGCTCAACCTGCAGATACGCATGTCTGGCCTGTGACCAATTACAATAGGATACTATTCTCAGTATATGTGGTAAGCACAGTTTCTCATTCTGAAAACTAACACGGTAAAAAACATTTTCCTGTATCTCTAGCTTAAGTTACCCTTATTCCATATTTCTGAGTCCTTTCTGTCCAAAGAATACCACTAGTTTTTCTGAAACCAGCATAATAAAATATGCACAGACCATGAGTCAGAGGACTTTTCTACGTACAAGTACAATATTCTTTGTGAAACAGTGCTTCCCTTGAGGAACACAAATTCTCAGAGAAGTGATATCAGTTAGAAAAACTGCATCTCCAACACAGCATTGGATAAAGACTTTTCCATGGCCTTAAAAGACAGTCACCTCTGCTGCTTTCACCTATCCTCACAGGGGGCAAATGAGACTGGAGGCAACATACAGTTTCAGAGAAAACAATCTTCAGTCATGCTTTACACCACAAAAGACTATGTTTTACCTAAATTTGGTTCAGCATTATCATGTTCCAAGCAATTACTAGCAGCTGCTATTGTCATGTCCTATTTACCACACAATCTCCCCGGTAGTCTAAGGAAGATCAAAAGTTACTGGAGAACAGTTAGAATTGTCCATTTTATCCACGGCTTACTAAAATTAAAAAAAAAAAATTACATTAAGTCACTAAAATTATAATAAAAGCTTATTTTTAAGTTATTTTTCTCACAGCTGACACCAATTTACGAAGATCCTACAGAAAACAATTCACAACACAGCAGACTTCTACCTCTACCAGACTTATTAGCCAAAATGCAGTGGCAGGGGAGGGAACAGGGAAAGTACTAGCTCTTCAGGAAAGTTGCAAAAGACCACCAAGGGACTAGAAATGAACACTTATTCAACCCTGTAACATTTAGCGATCAATTTCTTAATCTGAGCAGCTCACAATAGTTAACAGAGCAATAGTACAGCAGGAAAAGAACAAGAAGCACATTGGGACATTTATACAATGCTTTAACCTCTCCTGTGCCAAGGTCCTTCCACCTCCTGTTTGGAGCCTTTCCCTGTAGCACTGCAGCCTTTTGCTCCCAAGTCTGCACCCTTTTCTTTGTGCATGAGGAGGATGCTTTGGCAATGCTTCTATCCATGTCCTGTCCTTGTCTCCTGCTCTCCTTTTTCGCCCAACACTGTACCTGCAAAGCCCAAGCCTGCTATGTCAGGATTCCCATGGCAAGTGGTGGATGCTGATGCAAGAATCATCCTTTTTCCCCCTCACACTTCCCTACCCCCATTTTGTAACAAAAGAAAAAACAAAACCTAGCAAATAAAATGGTGGACAGTGGTCCAGTAGATGCATTTCCTAGTGACATCCATTCTAAACCATCAATTAAAGTGCAGCTCTTGCATCTGATCAGCACTCCAATCAGTGCTAACAGCATCATAAGCAGGAACAATCAGCAGGGAGTTTGAGCTGGTCCTGATAAAAACTATTATGGCAAAGTATCATTGCAAACCACCCACTGCACTAGAGGGGATGCCTAGAGGGAAAAGAGTCACCTGGGAAGATCTCTGTGATTTTCTTTTCTGGTCAGTGCAGAGTATTTTCCTTTAAGATTCTCCCACCTTTCTATTTGTTGTTGTTGTTGTTGTTTTTTTATTTTATCAGAAGTAACTGTTACCATTAAAGCTGTCATTTGGCACCAGCTACAGACTGTCTCATCATCCTTTGTGCTTGAAACATACTACTTCATATTGAAAGAATGTACAAAAAATTGCAGTAATTCTTCTGCAAGGGGGCAGAAGCAGGTTTATCAATCACATCCTTCATGAATGTTCGTGTTACTGCAAAGACCTCAACTTAAAGATCACAAAGACTCAGAATCAGATAATTTTCTGTACAGTTTTTTTCTGCAACAATGTATTTGTATTAATCAAAACGTTCTTAAAATGTACACTATTTTCTACAAAAGGTCACCATGATAATTAAGCATTGGCTAAATACAATATAAAAAAAAGTATTTGTTATCTCAAAGAATGTAAAAACTCCAAAAGCAAAAGCTATATTTTGAAGAATTCCAATGGCCACATGGAGATTATTCTTTTGGCTCAGCTGAAAAACGAAAAACTAGATCCACTGTACACTTCTGGTTTGTCAGGCTTGCAGATTCATGTGATCCACAGTGTCCAAACCAGAAACAGATAATCAGCAATTAAACAACATCTTAAGTTTTAAAATATATTTGCAACACATTGGTGTTATTCTTAAAAGTATCCTTTAATATAATTTATGGCTTATACAGTCCTTGACTTGTTATTAGTCTTTCTTTTTGGTAAAATCATATGGTTTCCACCACTGCGCAAACTGCAACACCTTCTTCCTCTGTTCTTCAAAGTTCTGTCTGATTCCTTTCCTCCAGAGCCGTGGTTCCAAGTCCAGCATGCCACCAATAATTTCCTATGCAAGTAGAAGACATATAATGATAAATGCAAAACTACCATATACTTAACACTATTTTACAATAGAGTAAAGAAATATGTATTTTAAAACTATAAGATTGTCAGTTTTCTTCAAGTGATAATTAAAACTTGAAATTCTAAAAAATAGAACAATTTAAAAAACAGAACAATTTAAAAAATAGAACTGTAGCTGTTAGGTGGTTGCCTCTGCAAAATTCTTTTAAGCATAGCATCTCTATATACTGCTTATATATTCTAACATTGCAATACTGTTAATGTATTAGTACATCTGTGACTAAGATAAGTTCAGAAGAAGAAAGCTGCCCACTTTGCCCTTTCTGGTGTTTTATTTCTCCCCAATCACTCTCAGTGTCTTTGCAAGACTGTCTGACTCTTTCAATATTACAGCTCTTCCTGTATATACTATACACTATATATCACAAGCAATTTAACCACATAAAGATTTTCGTAGGAGTTGTCTGTGAGTCTGTATGTGTATGCCCCCTAATTTATACAAGAAGGAGTGTCAGTACACCTATATGTCAATAATATCACCATGAAAACTCTTAAATAGATGTATCTTCCATCTACAAGATTACTTACCTATAATTTAAAATATCTACAGTTCTCATTCAAAACAAACATGAATCTAGAATCACAACCTGAGTATCAGCTAGTGAAAAAATCAATTGCTCCTTTATTCAACAAGCCAAGTAACAATGACTCAAGAAAAGACAGATAATAAACTGAGATAGGGTACATCAAAGTAACGGTTCTGGCAGCATCTCTTTTAATTACTTAAATTTTCCAAAACAGAGTGTAATTGGTAAATTAATCTTTTACATAACAATACCTTTCCAAAATAATGAGGAAAACTGTGTTGATCTTCAATCACATGAGCAAATCCTCCTTGAAGACCAAAGTCCACAGAAAAGTACGGTAATCCTTTAGGAACCTATACGTGCAAAACCACCATTTTCAGATGTTCAACAAACATTTACTCAATCCCCCCCACAACTGAATGAATTTGAACATGGCTTTTCAGTTGATATGTTTTATTTTAAACTCCTTTTCAAACCAACTACATGTAAAATAAAACTGCAACAGAGAAACAGAAAAGCAAACAGGTAAGGGGAAAGAACAACACACAGCACTCAGTAAAAATACACAGAAGAGATAATTAGCGGTGGCAGAACCTCCAGAGGCCACTGTGCAGCACCAGGTAAGACATGGGGATGGACCAGGCAGCAGAAGGCACACTGAGCAGATCCATACCAACTCCACACCTCTGAATTACATTATATGAAAATTAGCAGAAATTTTAAGACAACCAGTAGCAAGTTGCAATTATTAAAGGTAAGGTGTTGAGTGATAACAGGAAGTGTTTACCCAGTGAAAATACTGAAATGCAGGGGAAGGGGAAACACTTGCACGGAAAATACATTACAAGAAGCCCCCTCTACATGACTGGAAGTTATCATTATCTTGCCAAATCAGGTAACTTAATAATTCAGTCAGCCTACAGGTGAGAAGCTGCATATCCAGCCACAATAAAGACCCTTCAGTCTGAAAGAAGTGGATCTGTTTATTGTTACAGTATTGCACGTAATTTCTGCTGTTTCACTGCACCAAGTTATTTTCCACTCTTTTAATTGTTGAAAGTGTTCTTGTACTGGTAAGATTTACAAAGCCTCCAATTCATAAGCATTTCCTCTGCTACAATCCAAATAGCTACACAATTTTCATGAGGCATGTTCCCTATATTGCATGAAAATTGACTCTAAAAATAATTAAGATTTAATACAGAGGAGCAATGTAGTGGAACAAGAAACACAAAGCATTTTAAATAGACCTAAAAAAAATCATTAAATAAGGAAAAATGAGTTGGCAGGTGAACTCAAGGAAAAGGTGAGCTTTATCTTATTTGTGTCTAGCAAAGCATCAGATCTGAGTGGGATGGAGTCAATTTGCATCACAGCAGCCAATATAGTGCTGAGTTTCAGACTGGTGCCTAAACCAGTGTTGATAAGATGCCACTGTTTTGGCTATTAGTGAGCAGTGCTGCCTGCTGGGTGAGCTCTCCTGGCCGTGTCCCTTCCCAGCCCATGGCCCACTCCCAGCTCCCTCACTGCAGAGAGCAGAAGGAGAAGCAGAGAAAGCTTTGATGCTGTACAAGGGCTGGACACCTCTGGACACCACAGTCACAATTTCTGCACACAATCTACCTGTGAGGTGATGATTCAGCCATGTCTGACGCTCCTTCCAAGTATCACCCTCTCCCAGTACAACTCTCCAACTTTCCAGACCTCAGCTCTGTCTCTAAACTATACTTTCTGATCTTTCTGCATTTCTATTACCCTAAAATAATGTAAAAAATCACACAATTGTGTAATGATTTACACTCTAACACATTGTATGAATTTAAAGAACTGTCCTTAAGCTTAAACCTTACGTTTAGAGTCTTCCCTAAACCCATGCTGCAAATTAATTGCATCCCTTACCCTTCTGAACTCTATCTCCCTCTTTGTCATATCTGGCTTCATGTCTTGTTATTCAAACTCATCTCCTCTTTTTTCCAAAAGGATTCCTCTCAGTGAAAAGGTGTTATATTTACTAAAAAACACTATAAAAAACTGAGTGGTATTACTACATAGTAGTAAACTACTTGTGGTAAAGTCTATAATGCACATCTTCCACTTCAATATCAAAAAGATGGAGCAATCTTTGTGCCTAACAGATCCAGCATTGTTCCTTTAAGATCTGTTTACATAGAGATGCTTCAGCTCTGTATCCAGGAAACAGAAAGAGCATCATTCCCTTGTTTTAGAAAAAAAGACTCATAATGCTATTTATATTTTCACTCCACAAACTTAGCAACATAAACAGCTGTTGTAGGACAATGAAAAGGAAACATAATTTTTCCAGGAAAAGAATTAAGGTAGATCAAAGATTTGCAAATTACTAACGTTTATCTAGAAAATTATGCTGGTATATGTCCTCAATATGTCAGCTTTGTTCTCAATGAATGCTTGCAGCTCAATCTACCAATTGTTGACATAAATGAGAATCTTTTCCCTAATGTCAGTTAGGAGTTCAGTTGGACCATTAATTCTCAGCGTATCTATGCCATCTTCTGATGCACTAATCTAATTGTGTTCCCTTTCTTCTCTCTCTGAAACAGTAATTGAAAAAAATGAGAAGAATTTGCTGAGAAATTCAGTGTTCAATACATTTAATTACTTACAGATTTCCGAATATCCTTTGAAGAAAGATCAATTAACTTCTTGTTCATAGACCACTCTTCATCAGACTCCATTATAGCTTTCTGTAAAATCATTTTATCTAAATGTGAAAACAGTCCTATATACAGCAAGCAAAGTACACTGTATTGCAAGTAATAATTACTTCTTAAAAAAGTGGCTTTATTTTTGGTAACCTTTCTGATTTCCAAGACATTGTATACTATTCATCTGTGTCTTTTTGTTTGAGATTTAACTTTTGATTGACACAAATTAACAAGTTTCAACAACTTAACTCGTCCCATACAAAACTTCTGATGAATTCACTACACTATATTAACCTGTTTTCTTTGTTAAACACTAAGAGGAGAATCCAGCTTATAAGGCTGACTGCCCTTAAAAACCTTTAAAGCTGACTCTGTATTCTCCATAGTATAGAAGTGGGTATAGTGTAGGGTAGTTGCCTTTTAAATTTAATTTCCTGTGTATTTTAATTATAGAAACTTCTGAAAAAAGTTTTAAGCAAGTGATATTGCATTAAATCCTCCTTCCTTGAGTATTTAGACAAAACACAAGTTTTACCACAATCTGAAGCATAGTAGTCAGATCTAACAAGTGGAAAGTTTCAAATATGGTAAAAGTTACTCATCATACTGCTGCTCCACTTCATTAAAAAAAAAATCATATTATTTCCAGAAAGAAAAACTAATATTTCAAAGAACAAGGAAAATAATTTATTGATAAAAGGAGAATCACGATCCAGTTGCCAAAAGGTCTCAGCTCCAGGCAAAAGCTTCAATGAACTTTTTATTACAGGGTCAGTGGAAAGAAACCACAACAGCTATAGTACTATCTATCATACTGTCAAGTAATCATCAGACACGTAAGATACATGTAGAAATTTGGCTTACTGAAATAAAATGGGGATGAAACAATATATACATTGGTATTTCTTAAAACAGCTGATGTTATTTTTCTATTTTGTGCTTGCCAAGGCAAATGTATGGCGTTTTAAGTTTATACCACAGGGCTTAAGTGAGAAATACTGTAATCCTTAAAGCAGTTCAAGAGACCACAATTCTCTCACCTTCTTCCAGTACTTGTCAGTGCAGTCGGACTTGCGACAAATGCTCAGTGACATACAGCTCTTCCACTGACTACTGCAAAAACTGAATTACCTCACAGGGCTTGTTTTAAGATCAAAGAATATGATCAAAGAACGGACCAAGAAATAGGATCAAAGAACACATCTTTTCAAAAACAGTACTTGAATATCAAAATGTGTTCCATAAATAAATGAATTATGACACATACAGTCAAATGACTTCAGAAAAAACATTTTTGTGTACCTTAAAGTAGATTGGAGCCATATCTCCTACTTCTTTTGGAAGAGGAATGCATTCATATACCATATGATACCGTTTCTTCATACTCATGTTTGTTTCTAGGAACACACAATCCAAGTCTTTAGCTTCAAACATTTTCACCAATGCATTTCGGAACATCTGTTTCAAGAAAAAAATATGTCATTTAAATCAACTTTTCAAAGCTTTCAGATACCTTATTTTACTAATATATTCAATTTGCAATAAACTCACAATAAAACTGAAAATCGGAGCTGTCATACTAGGAAAATTCTATATTATTCAGCAATTTAATGTAAACTGTATTTTCTGCAACACAAATATAGGAAGTCTAAAAAACTATTGTGAAACACATAGTAGAATTAACATTACAAACTTAGTTTTAATAAATATGACATACTTTTACAGCTTAAATTAAAACTATGTTAACCTTCATAACTGTAGTGCTCCATATAAGAACATGGCTTTAACACGAGGTTACAGCTTCTAATGTATATTATAATGTAGATGCTGAACTAAATTATCAAGCACAAGCGATGGTTTCCGAAAGTCATTTAGACTCATTTTCAAATGCATAAAAGATCTGACTTTCTGACAGAGTGAATGTTTCTGGAAGTTTCTAAAGATCTTGAAAACTGCTTTTTTAAAATGAACATTTTTGTATTACACATGCTTCCTATACCATTTCCACAGTGTAAGCCAAGAAACCTCATAGACCAGAGGTACCACATCTCTACAACTCACATAACTCATAGGTTCTCCTTTTTTGCATTGGGGGTGGGGGGTGGGTTTCAAATTAACAATGCTTAGAAATACAAACAGCACCATTAAAAGGCTTATCCCATCTAAAGGGTTTAAGATTCCCTATCTTAATGTAAATGGAGAGTTAAGAATCAAGCTAGCATAAGCAAATACACGTATTCCTCAACATCAGCAAGTACTGAAGTAAAACAGAGGGAAAACAAATCACTCCTAGGTTTCCAATGAACGAGAACTAGAAATGGAGCTCTCTTCTCCCTATTCCCTTGCCATCTTGCACAATATGAATCAAACTAAAAAGCTAAGAAACTTGGTCAAATATGTATCTTAACTAGGTTTTCAAGCTCTTCAAAGAAGGCCTAGTGCCCTGAATTTTTCCTCTCTAATGAGCTGCTCTATACTGACAGAAAAACACCACCATCATTTCCCTAACACAACTGATAAAACACTGCTAGAAGATACTGCCCAGTGTTCCATGTCTGATACGGGCCTTCACAGCACAGAGCAACGAGCTTGTTGTCTTCTCTTTGCTCCAGCCCCCAGACTTCTACTTCTGAAGCAAGTCACTGTGATAAGAGAAGTATTAAACCAGAGGCTGAGAAAGACTACTACTTACAGTTGCTACCCTGCAGTATCAACTGAAATAAAAATCCACCAAAAAGTCTAGAATATCAGCAGATGTTAGCTAACATTTCCTCAACTTCATTTTCTTGTTTTTAAATACATTGTTCTTTTCTCTAAATTCTGAGCAGGCCAAAACATCAAGAAAGATAATAATTAGCACTGGAAAGGAGAAAACTATTCATAAGAGCAAATAAGAAGGCTTCGCCTATGCTTGGATACACAACATTAATACATGCAGCGGTTCAGTCAACACAGAACATTTATAGAGATATATATATAACATATCTATAACATTTATATATAAAAGATTTATATCTTTTCATATTAAAAATATTACATGCATATTTACTTCGGCAAGTGAGCACATCAGTCTAAACTACACAGTATGTTCAACTGAAGTGCTTGAAGGCATACAGTATAAAGGAACCCTCTTTTGCTTTACTCCAACATAAAGAAATCCCAGCAAAAACAGCTAGCTAGAACATGTACTCCCTACAGCATTTTTTGAATATTTAAAGTGTGATAATTTCTTCCCTTCAACAACAGTACAAAATATGTCTCTGGCATCAGAAAGTTTAGTCATTTACTGTCCACTTATACTCTTGCTAAAGCCTTCCAGATTCCTTCTACTGAATTACATAGAAGTTGGAGAAAAAATAATTCATTTGTGTCCATCACCTTCCAAAGTACTTTGTTCCAAAGAGAAGTTTATGCTCGCTATGAATATATTTACAGGGTCAAAGGATAATACTTTTAGCAACTAGTTGCCTTTTCTAGCAAATAAAAGACTAATGTTGAATACAGGAACTGCATTTATTTATCTTTCTTTTATCCTATTTTCCTTCTCATACAAATTTAGAAAAATTATAGTTATTTAGTTAAAAGGTTTGGATAAACAGAAGATATAAGGTAAACATATCTATTGCTTTTCTCCATGCTCCTTAGTGCCTCCTTGTCGTAGAGTAAGAAAGTGAAAGTAAAAACGGTCTTTTTTCCCACCATGCGGAGAGGGGCTGAGGGCACGGTGGGAGCCAGCGGCAGAGGGCTGTGGGCAGCACCGGCACCCGCGTGGTTTTTCGGTGGCCCCTCTTCCCCCTGGCGGCGTGGCGCGGATGGCAGGGAGCGGCGCCGCGCGGGTTCCCAGCGCAGGCGGCACCAGCAGCGGCGCGGGGGCTCCGGCTCCAGCGCCCATGCGCCGGAGCGTGGCAGGGTCGGGCCAAGACGCAGAGCAGCGCTCGTGCCGTCCGGAGTCGCCGCTCGGCACGGCCGGCAGGAGCGGCGCCGGA
>VYZS01048149.1:6991-17135 GCA_013400695.1 Neodrepanis coruscans
CTTTCTAGTGTAATTATGAAGTGAAGGTGCTCATTAGACATGTCTAATCCTTTTGTCAAACTTATCTTTTATCTTGAATGAGATTTTACACTAATATGTTTTTCATCTTTTTCACATTTTTAAATCTTCTTGTGCTGGATTTTTAGGATTTTGATTTTTCTCATTCATTCTGTTAGAAGGGATGATCACGATACAGTGAAAAGGGCATGCTTTTTATTACTTCTGTTTCCAGTTAGATCAGGCTTTTTAGATCAAGCTGGCAACATCTGGGAAGGGGTGATGGCTATTTCCTTTGCAGGCTAATGGGCACGTTCAGAAGGGAACAGCTTTGAGGTACTGCAAGTGGCAGGAGGTTTACAGGCCAGAGATGGATATGTGCCACCCAAGGACTGCACTGGAGAGCAGGGATCAGCCTCAGGGTTGATGAACTGGCTTTGCAAGAGGTCTGAGCAGAGCTTGGTGCCACTAGAAATAAGCCACTGAGGAGCTTGGCCATTCAGTACTTAAAGTGTGTGTGTGTGGGGGGGGTCCTATAAAAAAGATGGGGACAAATTTTGGGGCCTGTTGCAATAGAACAAGGGGTAATGGTTTTAAACTAAAAGAGCATCAATTTACATTACATATCAGGAAGAAGCTATTAGGGTGCTGAACTATTGGAACATGTTGCCCAGTGAGGCAGTGGATGCCCCATCCCTTGGAAAATTTAAGGTCAGGTTATATGGGATTCTGAGCAACCTGAAGCAATCTAGCTGAAGATGTCCCTTGGGGAAGTTAGACTAGATGACCTTTAAAGGTCCCTTCCAACACAAACTATTCTGTGATTCTATGAACTCCAAACCTCCAAAAGCATTGGATGCAGTGTAGAGGAGGATATAAACTCTTGTCAATTCTCTTCAAATATCTTATAAGATTTTTCTGCTTTAATTATCCTAGTTGATATTCTAATAGAAGTTGCCTTTTTTGAACTTAAAACCCTTTTATTCTTCTTTTGGGCATTCTGTGCAGAAGGTCAAGACATATTGCCATATTGCCTCAAAACTAATGGCTTGAAGTGCCATTGTATGGCAGTATCCAGACTGTCTTGTCATTACATTTTCACACTGTGCCATGTCTTGATCATCCGTTGCCTGAGCAAAACCCTTTGTTTGGTACTATGAGGCAACATGAGTTGAGGCTGAAGGCACATTTGCAGCAGAGGACTAACCTCCAGAGAGAAACAGAGGAGAGAGCAAAAATTTCTGAAGAGGAAAGTAAATGGATCGCAGATCATCTGCAACAACCGTGTGCCTGGGCATAATTGACAACACACACTGTTTATTTAAAAATAAGCTTGGTTTTGCCTGTGTTTCTTGGTAGCAGACTTAAATATGCTAACAAGTAAAGTGGCTTTTCACAAGCCTTCATCTGTCAGCATCAAGAATCCCGTTTTGTATTCCCAGGACCCAGAGTACCTCTGAATAGCACATTATGTTTTTATCCTACTATGCTGCCAGGCACTGTGCTTTCAGGGTAACAGATAACATGTTAACAACTGAAATAGTCTGTAAAAATGAGGAGGAAATTGTGTCAGCAGTGGGCAAACACTCAGGTCTCTAGAAGGAGTGCTTCCTAATGGTATCTCAGCTAAGTACTGCATAAGCTTAAATCCCAGGGAGCATCTTCCTGTGAACTGGACAGTCTCACCTAATTCCACGTTTCAGGGATCTTTCCCACACAGGAAGATTGATTTCAGATGTAGCTACATTTATAAAAATCTATGACATATTTGTTCTTGACTTTGGTGGTGTGCAGTCAACATCAGTCCCAGCAGTGTGACAGTAAGGTGTCTTTTTATCTGCAGATATAAAGATGTTTCTGTTCTGCATATTTTGTGAATCTGTTGGCAGGATAAAAGCTTTCTGCAGTCAAGTAAGCAGCAAAGCTTTCATTTGCCATGACTCCTTTTGTTCATTGGAGAGTAATAGGAAAACAATGACCATTCTTTAGGGAAGATCCTCCAGGAGCCCACTCCTCCTCTACCTGCCCTTACTCACTCTCAGTAGCCGTTTAGAAATCTATAGAGCTTACTCCAGTGCTGACCTTGTCTAATCATATTGATTGTTAGTAACTGAAGGCTAATTAGGAAGCAAGTTGCTATGGTAATTCTTGAGTCATACATATAACGAGAAAATACAGCTAAAACCACTAGTGCATGGTGACTATTAGAATAGTTAAACAAATTAAAAAATATAATTCATTCAGATCTATGCTGGAATTCAAATGAAGACGTAATATGCAACCGGAAAGTTTTTCCCTTGCTACCACATTTTCCTCTTTCATAGTTGTTTTGTACTTTTATTTGTCTGTTGAATGAGTTATGCATAATTTTAGGATGACAAAGTAGGCTTTGGGTTGTTCTCTACCCCCCGCACCCCGCAGCCCACACAAAATATGTCACAAGTTTCGTGTGACAGGAGAACGACTCAGGCAGAGGGTAATAGGACTTGGAACCCCCCAGATTTCTGGGTCATTTGTTCATATCCAGTCCGCATGTGTGTGATGAACGCTTTATTTTCACATGGGTAGGCTGAGGGGTTGCATACCATGAGATGGTGATCTCAGCCTATGCCTTCAGGAGATGGTGATTCATTGCAAGCTAGGGATGCTGCAGCTGGTTTTCAGCAGTAGCAGCCTCTTTTGGCCAGACTTTGAAATGGCTCTGCAGCAGAGCTGGGTCTCGGTGGGTGTCCACACTCCTTTGTGGGGCACTGTGGGAAGGTTTGATTGCTTTGGCTGTGCTGTGCCTCATCTGCAGATAAACAGAAGATTTTGCCAGTCGTATCTAACAGAGTCTTTTTACCTTATTTTTAACTAAATGTGACCCTGAAAGAAAATGATGTGCAGTCTTCCCTGTTTAATGGGAGCCTTCCTTCTTCTCCTTACTAACTAGTCATGTCACAGACGTATCTGAACTCGCCTGACAGGTCTCCATTTGCACATCTTTAAGGAGGAGAAAGATGTAAGAGCATGCATCCTGTTGCTATCCTTCTGGACAGTTTGAATGATGAGGCAAAATGTACCTAGGAGAGTCACAGGTCTAGATGGAAGATAGGAGTATACTGAGTTCAGGTCATATCCTGAACCCCAGGGGGTTTTCTCTCCCCCTCTCAGTCTTCAGTGAATGATTGTCCTTAAATTGGCTTTAGCAGCACATAAAGAAAAAAACAAGAAAAACAGAGTCTCTGTGTAGTATTAATCTCTTCTAACAGGTCTCATAGATAAATATTCTCTGTATGCCTTCTTGGGACCTGTGTACTTGCAGAGATTCATTCATTTAACTGAAAATAAGTTATAAAAATGATTAGAAGAAGAAAGTACCACTTAAAAGAAAAAAAATACCAACAGCAAAACCAAAACCAAACAAACAAAACCAAAAGAAGCAAATAAAACAAACCCAAAATAAACAAGCAAACAAAACAAAAACAAAAAACCTCACCCAACTAAAAGATAGAAACCCAAGCAAAAGATAGAAGTATGTTTGAATTCATTAGGATTAACTAAATCCAAAACATCTGATCTGGGACTTTGTGTGGTCCTGAAGTTAAATAGGTGCAACTGTAGAAACAGGTCCTACTATTTTGAAGTATTCACTACATGATTCCAGTAATTTAGCCCCTAATTTAGTAGTTTATGGACAAGACAAAAATTAATACCCCTTATACTTACCTGCTACATAATCTGTCTTCATCAAAGGTATGAGCATGGGGAACAAGGGATTCATGTGGAAAATCTCTTAACCAGAGCTATACAGAGCCATAACAGAGCCATAACAGAGCCATCTTGGAACTTATAGAAAGAATATTATGAAATCATATTACCTTTGCATAGAAGAATGTGGTGTATACTGCTGATTACTTTCTGTTTGCTCTACCTTTCTCCATGCAAGAAAAATGCACTTCTCTCCAGGGATCTTGTCCAAATTGGATAACTTAAAGACAGAATATCTTTCATAGGGAACTCTGATCGTATTCCATAATATGTGTAATATTGGTTTCTTTATTTTCCTGCTAAAACAATTCAAATATACATGTTTTGTTTTCACTTGTCTTTTCATTTTAATTTACTATTTAACATGCAAAAAAAATCCTTTAAATCTGAGAGTTAATTTTCTCTCAGGGGATTGCCTTTGAGTTTGTGTACTTCTGTGTCCTTTTGTGTACCGAACTGTGTGTTTTCTAGAGACAACACTTATTTAAAATTATAGGAAAATATGCACTCCTCTGAAATGCAGAATGTTAATCTAAATACAAATCCACTCTATTAAAACTAATGGATTTCCATTCTTTCTTCTGCAGAGTCTGAAATCTTTTTCAGTCTCAACTAAAGCAAGGATAGTAATCAGAAATGATGGATTTAATTTTCTTTGTTTTTTAAGCATATTTCATCAACATGACTTTCCCAAGTGGTAATTTTTTTGTGGTTTGGGATCTTTTCAGGAATTTTTTCCCCTTATCAGTAGTATTTTCCCAAAGGGTGTTCCTGTAAACACAAAAAGGTTTTGCCAGGCTTGAGTGCTGGAAAAACACTGTAAGTTAAATTTTGTTTACATCAATGCAGGAAATCAGACTGAAAAACTATAAGTATATGCAATAGAGTTCAGCAAAGGAATAGGCACAATGACTTTAAGAAAAACATTATTTTTTATTCAAAACATGTTTCTTGTTCAGCCTTTACTGCTGTGGCTATGAAAGATTCCTCTTACTTTTTCCATGATGGAGAAGGAAGAAATAATTCCTATAAGGTTTTCGCATCATCTCAAGCTCAAACTTCTTTTTATGCCCCCAGTTCAATATGACCTAGGATAGGCTAGAGGTGAAGAGCTCCCAGGTAGATCAAAGTACTCATACACAGGAGAAACATGTTATTCCCACGAGGCCAAGAATTCCCTTTGTGTTCTCAAATGTTTTGCCTCATTCCTATTCCTTGGCAGGAATACTGGGGGATCCCCACTAAAGGGCTGAGTCCAGTCTGGGGACTTTCTTGTTAAAGAAGTCCCACAACAGCAGATGGTAGCAGAAAGCCCTTGTTTGACTGGCACTTCTACCAGCCTGGGTTACACAGCACAGCTGTGGCAGTGAGCCTTCATTGCACACATGAGCAGCCTCCTTGTAAATGGTGCTAGATGTGCAGAAAGGCTGATTCTGGTCTATTTAAGTGAGTAAGCACCATTGTGTGACTATCAGTTTATTATTTTAATTGATTGTGTTGGAATATTGTGTGTATAAGTCTTATCTGTGTGCAGTCTTGCACTGTTTGCTGATAAAGGAGGGTTATTTCTGTCAGAGAAACTCAGGTGGAAGCATATGATTTTCCAAGTTTTCAATGTGAACAGCTGTTCAGTTATTTGTAAATTAGGAGCCTAGATGTATTGAATCAGGCTACTGTGTACTGTCATCAGCCACTTGGCAAAAGTGTATGTAATTCCCATATTTCTATATTAAGTCATCTCTCCATCCTCCAATATAGAACCTGCAGATTTGGGGTTGAAGGTAATTTTTTCTGCTCATGATAGGATCATAATCTGATGAATAACCCTCATTGCACGCTTGTTTTGTAAAGCTTTTGACTTAGCAGGTCTTGATGGTGCTTGTGCTTTCTCTGACAGACTGCTGCAAGGCAGAGGTTTGGATTTAACTTTGGAAGCATAAAAAAATACCTTTTCACAGATATGTTCTATCTCAGGGTCCCAACCATGCAAATATTTATACAGTAACATCTTGGCTGAGCCTGGTGCCAAAGCTCAAGGATGAGAGTTTGTAGGGTCAAGGCCTCAGTTAGACACAAAGCACGAAAATAGTAAGTAGTTTCTATGGAAGGAAAGAATTAATGCAAATAGAAAAAAGGAGAGAAGAAAATCTCTCTTTGTTGGAAAAAGATATTTCACAGGGAGACTGTAAAATTGAATAAGAGAAACCTGAATGCTTTCAGGAGGACATCTAAAAGACATAGTGCATGTTATTAGAAGCTGTAGGATGATGTCTATATTCACAATTGGGTTTAGCATTAGCCAATGCTAATATTTTTCTCATGATGGGTCAAGAAATGAAGATTTATTTTCGCTGAAGTGGGTGTGCATACTGCATTATTTGCTGTGGTGAATAATACTCAGTATTGTCTCAGAAGCCTGGGGAAATTTTTAATACCAGAACTGAAGAATAAGAGACGTTTTTTAGAATTGTCCTCTTAGCTGAAATGTTTAATCATGCCTATCTGAGGTACTTGTTCTTCTGTACCTTCTCATTTCTGTAAGACATTAGAGTTAGTAATGAACTGTCCTCCAGAAGCCTCTTGTGAATGTGTGGTTCCTTAAAACATTTGAGAACTATCTGTTGAAGTATCTGAGAACATCTGCTTCAAGCTGATCTGTTTGGCAAGGCCGTCACTGGACTTTGAGTCCTAGAAGCCATGTTCTCCCACTCCAAGACAGTCTGCCCATTGATTTCCCCTAGAAATTATTTTCCCCACTTCCTCATTCATCTGCTCTCATGAATGATTATCTTAAATGTAATCTCCTCATCTGCCCAGGTCATCTTAATAAACTATTCATCATTAGCTGGCTATCAAAGCCAAGGGAGAAGTAATAAAAGATAAGTGGCAATAAATGCTGCTATCCCATTTCCCAAGGAAGAGTTACAGTTTGGGTGTGAAGCTTGTGTCAGTATCTTTGAATGAGCATGTCCCTTCTTCAGCTGGACAACTGTTCTTGTCTACCAGTGTGGCCTCAATATTCTCTGGAGCCCATCATGAGATAAAAAGTCTCCTTGCCAGAGAGGATGTTTTAATTTTAGAGACATTTTTCTATCTTTCCTACAAGCTTTCCCCATCAAAGATAAAATTTAGTGGTATCTGAAGCAGGTGGCAGCATATGTCTGCCTCAGTGGCTGGAGGGCACCAAGTTCTAAGCCCCATGTCTCTGAACTGTCTGGGCGGAGCCAGCTTTTCTGTGGAAAGCTGACATTTCCTCCAAAGACCCTTGCTTGTTTGACCCTACAAAGTTTCACGCATTGTCAGCCTTGCTGTCAATAAAATAAAACCATTATAATACACCTCCTTAGTGCTAGAGTATGAGGAGCTATCTATTCCCTCAAACTGTACTGATTATAAAATCAATTCCTGTAATGATGCAGCTTCATCTGTTGGATCCGGTCGTTATCAGTTCCAATTCTGCAGACTAATCGTGTACTTCTTCAGATTAGAGAGACCAATTTAAAACTGTTACATGGACAATTAATTTGATGCAGCCAAACTCCCAACAGACTTTCATCTGGATTGCTGGCATGGTGTTAAAGCACCAGTAGAAATAAATCTCCTTTGCTTCTTTGTGCTGTGCAGAAATTTGCATTTTATTTTTTCCCGTGTCTACACTGGTTTATTTGAGAATATGGTTTCAGGCCCTTTGTAGAAGACAGGAACACACAGCATTGGTACCTCCTGATAATCTCTTTCAAAGACTAAAAAGTATAAAGTATATACTACTTTAATTTAAGTGCAAATTGCTATAATCCTTAGTTGGCTAAATGGGCATTCCACTTATTTAGTAAGGCGTGTGTGTATCTTCAGCAAAGTAAAGAGATGACTAGAAGAGTGAGTGCTTAAATTCATTTTTGAAACATCAGTATCTGCTAAGAGATATTACCCTGTAACTCCCTGGTGTTCAATAACTCATGGTAGGGAGACAAGCTTTTCATGTTCACAAGGAAAGTGACAGGAGAGAGTGTCCACCATCTATATTTAAAAGGTCAAAAGTCTCTAATACTTTTAAGAAAAATAGCATTTCTTTTGTAACCTTTTTAAATCAATGTAGTAGCATTTTGCTGTCACTTTAGAGAGAAGTTTTCAAAAGGAGATTTCAGGCCAGCTTTTTTCTGATCAGACTGAAAGAAATAAGAGCTACTCCATCCATGACATGGAGATAGAGGTAGCCAGCTGTTTAATTTTCCAATTCAGACATATCACAGGCTGGTCCCATGAAGGCTCACCTATGAATGCTGGGCTGGATTGCCTGAGCAACACCACACTACTGCTATTTACTTCTTGAGATTGACATAAATTGTGTCATCAAACCACTGAGTAAAACTGGCTTGGCAAATTGCCCTAAAGAGTATTTATATTTAAAGAAAATGATGAAAATAAGCATTGTTGGCTTTTTTTTTTTCTTCTTCCTTTTCCTTTAAATGAACATAAAGCTATTGATTTGTAGAAGTGCACAGAACAGAGTGAGACCACCTGCTCTGGGAGCCAGTACATGGTACCTCCACTATCACTGCTTTGCAGGTACCCATAGAATGAAAAAAAGTGTTCACAGGAACTCACAAGATTGTTTACCACAAAAAACTGCCTCAAAGGTTTAGATTAAAACACCAAAGGACACAATTATAATGTACCACAGGAAAGATAAGGCGAACAGATCAGCTGTTTAACCCATGTATATACCTGGTCTTGAAGGAAATTTGAGGAAGGCTACAAGAATTTTTAAGGAGTGGGTTGCTCCCAGCATTACAAAGTAGGACATGTGACTAGAGAAGGGGGACATCCTTGTATCATGCTGTGTGCCATGTCACTGTGAACAGAGTTACCGCTTACTCATCTGTGTTAACCTTCTGTGTTTGCATATAGACACACCTACATATACACACATTTTTTTAAATGGACATATTTCCTAACAGGGAAAGAAATTACTTTGTCTATGTGACCTGCTCTGATCCTGAAATGAAATCTTATCATAAAAGACATAAATTTCCAGTCTTTTATTCTTTCATTATTTTGAAATATGAGAATACGTGGCTCCGAGATCATTAGTTTGTGAGTTTAAAACAGTCTTGCTTTTTCTGTAAGACTTTGATTAGTCTAAGAGACCTTTACTTTAGTGGACTACAAAGAAACTGCCATGAACCATAAGTTCCTCACTAACAGGATTGTTTAAAGGGCCATTTCAATGTAACTTGATTTTTATGGGTCAAACTCTGAGTGCAGCTGGTTTGAAGAGGAATACGGGACTCTGTCACAAATGTCATGTATCCCCGGCTCTGCTTTAGGGCAGCTTTGCATTCAGGTTAAACAATTTTCCATTTCTCTCCCTGCTGTCACGGGCTCTGGCTAACACATGTGGAAATGCTATACTGTAGTCAGTTGCTGATGAATAGGTAATAATGTTTCCACTTCACTATTTCAGTGGTGAATTAGAGGAAATCCCTTAGTAGTGTGTTGCAACATCTTAAAATCTTACATTCTCTTTGCAGAAAAATAAAAACAATTGTCCTTTGTGCCTTTCTAAAATGTTTGTACTGAATACTTTTTCTTTTTTAGGCTGTGTTTAAGTAAACAGTTTATGCTTTTGAGGACCACTGTTGATTTTAATATGACTGTGCATGCAGTGAAAACTAAACTTAAGCAGAAGCCTAAGCACTTTGCAACCACTGAGTGGTTTGGAGATTTGGGGGTTTTTAAGAAATTGCCCCTGACTGTTCTGCATACCATCTATTCAAAAGCTTTGGTGTATCAGAAATATGCTCAAATTGCCAGCTGGATTTCCTGTGATAGCTAGAAGTAGAGCTAATAGTATCATTCATTACAAACAAACAACATAATAATGGTCCCATCTTCTCTCTTGATGGCATATAATTAAATATGCATTATAAGCAATCATCTGTTTGTGTATATTTATATTGTAAGAAAAATCACTTGCACAAACACTAGCCAGCATTCCCTTTTTCCTCTTTGTAGCTGCTGCTGTAGGTATTATTTGCTCTCTTCTACAGAGGATCTAAGTCTGATGAGCTTCTTGTTTGATGCAAGTGGTTTGTACTTTTAATGCCACAGATACCTGTATTCAAGATGGTGTTTCTTGGGTTTTGCATGAGCAGGTGTGCATTTTTTACCAGGTATGAATAAATTGTTCATGCAAATTATGCACCTAAAACCCAGATTAGGGCCTACTGTCCACAGTGTGTGACTGATCTCCTAAACAGAGAAGGTTTATTTTATTTATCCTTCTTACCCAAATGACAGCTTTGGCAGGTATACGTTGTTGTGGGTTAGAAGATAAAGCCGTTTTCCCCGCTTTCCCCCCCCACAGCGTGGGGGAGGGTGTGTGTGTGGGGGGGTG
>VYZS01048149.1:17242-30574 GCA_013400695.1 Neodrepanis coruscans
AGTTTAAAGACCACATCTTTCCATCAGCACTGAAATTCCTTCCTGGGACTGGGGAAGGGAAGAGGAGGGGGGCTCACAGTTTCTAACTGTCTCAGTGTTTTTCTTCAGAAAGCCGAGCGGAGGCTCGGCGCTACTGTAGGGCCCTCAGGTCAGGCACGGAACCCCAGGAGAGCTGAGGTCGCAGTCCTTCTCTAATTATCCAGGCGTCTCTTCCGGAGCCCTCAACAGAAAACCAGCGCTATCCTAGAGCTTTCCCATCCCAACACGGGGTCTGAGAGAGCTTAATTTGTCTGGTTTTGCACTTTATTGTTGGTTTTCTGTGTGTGTGAAATAAACTGTGTTACTTGTGTGTTTTCTTTTTGGGTGTGTGTGGCTTCTCTCGGACATCTCTTGTCAGTTCCACGCTTCCTAGTAGTAAAAACCACGACAACGTGCAGCCCAGAGAGCAAGAGTACCAATGGCCTTCTGTCAGAAAACAGCATTTTAGTGCTCTAAACTGAGATTTTTCTACAAAGAATGATGATGAGTAAGGTCATCATCAAGTGGATTTCCTGAAGGCAGTGTAGCAGAGGTGCATGGTTCATTGTAGGGGACAGAAGGTCTTATCTTTTTTCCTCACCCCTGCAATCCCCTGAATACAGAGGATGAAGCCCAGTACCAGAAGGGTTACTGCCTTCTGCCATTGACAAGTTTTCCTTTTGTTCCTTTTACTGATCTTGAGAGGCTCATAACCTAAATAGCTGCAGGAGTGCTTTGCTTGAGGTGGAAGACAAAAAGAAGTAATTGTAAATGGACATATTATCATTACCTGTTATTAGAAAAGAACAAAACCTGTCACATTTGTGCCTGTGAATGGGAATGTTAGAATGAAAGCAAAGTCATTTCCAAAATCTCTGAAACAACCCCCTCATGCAAGTGTTATTTAATTCTGCTTAAAACTTAATCTTTAAAAAATGTAATATTTTAAAAAACTAATCTTGCAGAAACAGTTTAGAGATTCCTATCTTCTTGCCTCTCTTCATTCTTTTCCTTGCATTCTCCTAGCCTTCCAAAGTGTCGTGGCCTGCTTGTGCCCTACCTCAGATCTGTATCTTCCATTTCTTATATCAAAACAAAGCCAATAACCTATCCCACTTTTAGGAATCTGAAACACTCTCCTGATGCAGAAACATTCATTATAAACAGTCCATTAAAAGAGGTACAGCATCCAAGTTTTTCCAAAGCTAGATAGCAGATTGGATCATAAAAAAATTATTACCCTTCACACACTATCTGCTGGGTGAGGTCACTACTGTATTACGGTTTCTTAATAAACTTTTTTTCCTTGTATAAGGCCAACAAATCTGCAACATTTTTCCCTTAACTGCTTAGTGGCATGAATTCTCTTCTGGATAAATGGATTTATTAATATTAAATGATCTGCTTTTTCTGAATATTTTCTTTTTTTTTCTAGACAGCTCATTTTTAGATTGTGGGGAATGGCAGATATACCGTTGACCACTCAAAAAGAGCACAAGCAAAACCAAGCCATACCTGCCATGTTATTAAATCTTCTAGACTATAATTAGGCAAGTGAACTGTGTACTGACATACAAATGCACCGTAGATGGTGATTGTTTGTATTTTATTCTTCTAGATATTTCTACATATATCTTATAATGTATTATTTTTTAAAAAACAGGAAGATAATAAAAAGTCTTTGAAACATCCCGTGCAATGGCTGTGTACCTCACATGGCGTGAAGGAATCCCTGTCTCACTTGAAGCATTTTGTTGATGGTGAAAATTAAAAAACAGAGAGGAGTATATTCACATGTGATCTGATGGTTCAACACTGCTAAACAAATCTAGTTCTCACTGCACTCTTCCAAGCACCTATTATCAATCCTTATGTACTCTTACTATCTTACTCTCCAGCCAATTTAGAGCTCCTGAAGCAGAGGAGAGCTAGATTTCTTCCATAAAAAAAAAACTTGAGGAAATGGGAGAGAAAGTTTCTTATTGCACTAAAAAATATTAAGCCACTAAGGCATTTTTTAAAATGGAAAAGGTCAGATGAAAAACTTATCTTCTTTTGCAAGGCTTTTGTTTGTCTCAAATGGGCAGGTAATTTGTCAGGTATGGTTCAGTTGTTACTTAGCAAGGAGTGGAATACTTTTTATATTCCTCCTATTAAGTTTTGTGATTATTTTTTGACTGTGCGCTTGAAATTATAATCTACTGTTTTACCTCAGGGCTGTTTGAATTTGTTTGCAACTATCATAATTTCAAAAGAACAAGATATCCAGATACAAGTGTCATCCAGTTTCCAGTGTGAGTGTTTATCCAAGATTTCATTCTGAAGATGTGCACAGTTACCTTGCCATTAAAATCCAGTAGACAGTCACTCTATCACTGAATTACATCTGTATCACAAATTTTATTTCCTGTAGCTGACCTCAGCCTGGGAAAATGGCAATTTTGCAACTGCTCCAAAAAATGGCAATAGGGAATCTCTTGGCATAATTGTTTGATATTTACCTTGTTTTTAAAAATCATCAGTAATATAGGAAGAAGTTCCTTCTGAATTTTTCATTTTTTGTCCATTCTCTGCTTCACTATGGATTGAAATATCTTGACTTCTAAATTATTTTTCAGAGAGATCTCACAAAATGATGCCTTGGAGGTCATAGAAGCAAATGTGTTTTCCAGCCTTCCCAAACTACATGAAATGTAAGTAATGAGCAATCTAAATGCAAAGGAGACAATTATAAAGATTCATTATAGGTATATCAAAGGTTTTGCAGTTTTGTTCAGGAAAGCACTGAAGAATATGTAGTGAAATAGGAACATTTGAAATCCCCCTTTGTCTTTTCCATCTTCTTATCTAACTCTCCCTTTTTTTACCTGATCAGCCTAAAACTTATCCTCAGATCACAGCCAGTATCAAAAGGTGGTGGAGTCTGCCAGATTCTGGTATGCTACTCTATGAAATCATGCAGATCTTCTGCAGTTGAAAAGAAAATCTCAGCATATAGTTCCACTGCCTCACTAGATAAACACAATTTTAGGATAAATATATTGATATATTTTCTCTGATGTTTCATTTCCTCTTTGCAGAAGAATTGAGAAAGCCAACAACCTTGTATACATTGATGCAGATGCCTTCCAACACCTTCCAAGCCTCAGATATTTGTAAGATCTTCTGCTCCTGCAAGTACTATAGTCACTTTGAATGACACATGTGTGTTTCTGTGCTGAGCACTTTTGGTGATAAGACAGGATAACACCCTTCCCTTGCTACCCTTGCATATCGTTAATCCACCTTTTCATGTCTGCAGTCCTCAGAAAAGCTAAAGATACTAGCTTCCAAGGAGTAGTCCCACACATAAATTCCTCAAACCTTTCCAAGCAACAGGTGGAAACTGAGTTATGAGAAGAGAAGCTGGACCATTTTATGTCTATAGAAATAGGTTTAGGTTGAAATTCTTCCTGAGAACTTTAGAACAGAAGTTACCTTCCATCTGTCTTTGCTATGGCACTGCCTTCTGTTATACGTCATACACATGATCTTAATAAAGAGAATTCTTATTTCTTTAGCAAAAGCAGTGCTATGGAAATGGCTTCCAATAATGCTTGATGTGAGATAATTAAATCCCTAAAATACAAACATACTGATGTATGGTATAGCTTTATTTCATCGGCCAACCTCATTGAGAATGTCGTTTGCACAACTGTGGTTGCCACATCTGCTTCCAGGGCATTGCCATCAAAATTCAGTGATAATTGAATGCATCTTTAAAATTAACTGTTACTCAAATATGTTTTCACAGTGTTTAGTGCAGGTTTTTAACATGACTAATCATTTCTCCTCTGCATCAAAACCCCAGTGAAGTCCAATGAATTTCATTTGCTAGTAACTGTTTTTATTGGTCATAGCTTAAACAACTTAAATGATGCTCTTTGGTGAGCAATGGCATATACACCCATTAGGGTATCAGCTTAACTTTTGTATGGCCATCCACCTGACCTGTCCTATTTTGCTGACATACAAGAAACCTTGTTTTCCTTACTCATCCAAGCCTGTTCACTATTTCTACATTTCAGCACATAAATGTAAGCATTTAATTGTCAGGTTAAATATTTCTTAAAGACAGTATGAAATCAGGCTAGCATCTAATAAGCATAGCTCCCACTAAGTTTATGGGTGTTTAAAGTCTCTGAAAAACCCTAGTGTCTGATAGATTCTGGGCTCAAAATTGCCAAGAAGCATTGCTTTGGATTTGTACTTTAAGATTTGAGATTTAAGATTTTGACTTTAGGAGATAAGGTGTATTTAGCACTACAAGAATGTCTAAACCCTCTTTGATCTGGAATATATGGTTAGAGTTGCACAAGGATTGTTGCTCTCCCCAGTATTTTGACTGATTTCTGCTTTACCAAATTCATCCGGCACCTTGATAAATTTTAACAATTGTATGTGCATAACTGAAACACAGACTTTCTCTTGACAGTATGAAAATAAAGCTTTAGGTTTGCATTGTCATGAGGATAAATCATATGACTTTTTTCTCTATTTTCAAGCCTGACACATTCAGTAGCAACTGCTGTCCTTGAGTAGCTCTGGCTACCCATGAACAAAACCACAGAATTTGTTTAATCCATGTAAAATCCCCAGAACAAGCTGCAGTGGTTAGTACAGTTGTCAGATGTACAGATGGGTAGAAAGAACGAGAGCACATTTATCTCATACAGTATCGAAGAACAAGAAGAAATGTGAACATAATAATAAACAGACTAATTTTAGTGAATATTTAAATGTGGGACACACAAATCATAGGTCATGAGGAAAAGGTAAATTCCCACTTTAAATACAAAAAATAGTGGAAGTTTTTCTCTTGACATTAATGGATGTTGCCTATTTTGAACATTTGTCATTCCATACTCCCATACATGTTGATTCAAAGATTCAGAGATTCCTCCTGAATAAAAATTCAGCTGCAGCAGCAATACTATGGCCTATACAAGAAACAGATAAAAAATACAGAGGATTGCTCATCTACCTGACCATTCCCTTCTCCTCATTAGCTAGCTTTACTTGCTAGCTGATAACAGAGTGAAATGTATTTTGGGTGTATTTTAAGATTTTTTTTCTCTTGTGAGCATACAGGGCTGATAGGGACTCTCCATACTACTCTGTATCCTATTTCTTCCTAGATCCACTTCATATATCTGATTAATTGAGTGATATTCTTGATGCTCTTCACTGTTCCCTGCTTTCTGCTTTTTTCCAGGAAAGGCTTTTCCAAAAATTCAAGGATTTGGTGACTAGAATATTTCCTCTTATTTTATTCATAGCCATTTAATTCACATTCTTTCTTGTGCCAAAGATTCCCTCTAATTTATATTCAGAAAATTTATTTTTGGTGTTTACTACACTAATGGAATTATGCTACATCCCCTCAGTACTTTCATTTTAGAAGGCAAAACCCCCCAGTCTTGTATGACTATAAACATTACAATCAGTGTAGGCTTCATGGCTCAGAGCTTCTGAACAGATGAATGTGGGTTTTGTGCCACAAAGTTTGAGGAAGCTATGCTGGGTATATAAATCAGTGGCTTCAGTGGAACTATTTACATTTCCACCAGAGGGGACAGGGAGCAGGACATAAAGTCCCTATTAGAGCCTTCTGTGTAGCAGTGAGCCCAGGTGTGATGCTGAGTTACATCGTGCTCAGATACTCTCTCTACATACAGCTATAACTTTGCATTCTCCCTTGGCCCATTTCAGTAGGAAAGACTGCCATTTTCTCCATCCCCTGGTTTCACTCACTAGTACTTGCCCTTTTAGAAACTGAAAAGGCAGAAATCTTTAATGTTTGAAAGAATAGGATAGTTAATTTAATGAGAAAGCAGAAACCTTGATGGAAGGCTGTAAAACAGCATCTGGTAAAGGTAACCCAGTCCTTGCATTCACCTTCCTGTAACATGCAAGGAAGGGTCAGTTAGTGAAAATATGAGGCAAGATGCTGAGTGGGTTAATGTATTGATGATTTTTTTGGTTCAGTTTGGGTTTTGGGTTTTGGAAGGTTTTTTTGTGATGGCTGTTTGAGGTTTTCTGTACAATACAGAAGTAAAAGGTTGTAAACATGTGGTACTATAGTTTAAAATAATTCAGGAAAGGGTTAATTATCTATGTGGATAGAAAAGCTATCAACAGCTGTTGCAGAAACAATAAATATTTTAAGGCCTTGAAAGAAAACTTATAAACCTTTGTACATTACAGCCCAATTTTCACATTAATTGCTATAAATTATGAAGGAGTAGCATTATGTGTGACAATATCTTGTCACAAAGCAGATAGGAGATTCTATCTGACTGTGTAAGGAGGTATAGGAAGACCCAGCTGCAACCAGCATGGCAAAGCATGGAGACTTTGGTACCTGCCCATTGTTGTATCTCTGTGGTTCTTCTGAAGTTTCCAGCTATAATGACAGTCTGGCAGGCTAAGACACATAGTCTAATTCCTTACACATTTCTGTGAGTGTGACAGAACCGTTAAAGCACAGCTCAGAAAATCTTGCAGAAAAGTATGTATTTTCTGGCAGTTTTCATTTAAAAACACAGAGAATAAAATAATTCAGTCCTAATACCTAAAACTTAGCCCAGATACCCCAGCCCACCAGTTTAATAACCTTTGCAACACATTGCTTGCAAGGCTTTCTCTGTGCTTCTTCAAAAATAGTTGTAGAGTGACTAGGTCTTATGTATGGGCAGGCAAGAAGCTCTGGCTAGCACTGTCAGTCCTCTCATCAACTTCACGGGCTCGTTATGGCCACCAGCTGTTGAACACTAGTATTGTCATCTTGAGTACAAATACACTTCCTGCTCACCCCCCTACTCTTGTCTCCTGCACATCATCATTGCAGGACAAAAACACTAAGAAGAGAAAAATGTTGAAAAAATGCAGTGCTGAATAGCCTAAGCCTTCTAGAAACACATAACTAACTTCCTCACCAGTCTTCTAGAAGGAGTGAAGAGAACTGCTAATTGGTCTTCTAGGGTATATGCCAGAGGGACAGACTGCTTCATAATGGTAACTTACTGACCTTTTCATGGGTACAAGATTATTTATCTGGCTCTCATTAGGGAGACCTGTGGCATTCTCTGTTTAATAATGTAGTGATGGCTTTTCAAACCCATTTTCTTTCCAAAATTAGTTCTCATATGTAATCTGTGTCCTTTGGCTCTTTTTTAGAGGTGTGTCCATGTTCTGTATTAAGCAATCTCAGTTTACAATAGAAAGATTTAAATGTAGCTCTCCTCTCAGGTCAATTTTGAGGGCATACAGCTGAATTGTTGGAGGGGAAGGGAAATGTAGGTTGCGAAAGCATGTGTTCTGTCTGCAAAAGAGCAGAGCCCAACCCCAAAGTCTTGCAGCTGCTTGTATCTGCCTGGTCTTATTTCATGGATGTTGTGGGGTGAAAACGAAAGCTCTTGGAGCTAAAACCCGTTTTTCCCTTCCCCATTTTTTTTCCCTCTCTCCTGGGGGACGGGGAGGGGGGCTTTTGGGGGCTTTTTGAAGTTTTAAGGGGTTTTCTGGGAAAGGGAAGGAGGAACGAGGGGGATTTAAACCGTGTCTCCTGTATGTGTATGGAAACAGGTTACCATGGCAACGGCGGCGTGTGCGGGATGGGATGGGGCCGTGCTGTCCCGGCACTTCTGCTGGTCCGCGCGGGATGGGGACCACCGCAGCCGCTGACTTCCCCAGTCCGTGCTGGCGCAGGTGTGGCCACCCCGCAAGCCAGCGCAGCTCGCCCTGCTCAGCTTGCAGTGGCGGTAGCGTGGCAGGCACGGTGCCATGGCCACAGCGGGGGAGCACCACCGAGCACCGACGGATCTTGGCCCAACTACTTTCAGCGCTGCACACATGCACAGTGGGTTTCCCATGCATATGGAACGCAACACCAAACAGAGCTGTCGGTGGAGCTTTGCAGCCAGTGAGCCGCCCTGTGGCAGACAGCTACCACTAGCACAAGTTGAGGCAGCCCGATGTCAATGCCAGGACCTCCAGGACGCCCTACGGTGTCCACAGGTAGCCCCCATTCTCCCTCAGGCCTTCGGCCACGTGGTGGAGCACCACCATTTTGCGTCATGGCAAGATCTCGCACAGGGTGGCTCCCAGGTGCCGGTCACCCAATCCGGGGGCGACGTGCGCATGGGAAGGACTCGGAGATCGCGCGGGATTGGCTCCCCATAAAAAGTGTGATCCCAGAGGCCATTTTCTCTTTCGGGCTCATCAGTCGTCAGGATAACATCTCTGCTCATCTCAGCGTTGCTTTTTCTCAGTGACATGGGTGGTGTAGCGCTCCAGCAGCAGCGGCAAGGGCTGAAGACCACATACTTCTATCAGCTGTGGTATTCTTTCCTTCCCTGGGGGAGGGGGGATTTCCCTGGGTCCTTTAATTTTCTGGTGTTTTTCAGGAAACCCTGGCAAGGACCCAGAGCCATCCTAGCTTCTTTCCTCACCCCAGCTGCTGGCCTCGGAAGAGCTTAATTTATCTGTCTTTGCTTTTCTATTGTCACTTTGTGTGTGTCTGTAGAATAAAACTTGTGGTTTTTTGTGTGTGTGTCTTTTTTTGTTGGTTTTTCTACTGGGTTTTTCTCACTGTTATGCCCCCTGGGATCAAAACCAGGACAACAGAGGACCTGACGTGTGCTTTCTAAACTCAAATCTGTATTTGCTGCAGAGGCAGCAAAGTCCTGAGAATTACTGAACCTTTGCGTGGAGTTGACTCTTCACTTAACAGAAGTGATACTCAGTTCCTTTTGTATTGTAGCATTGCAGTTAAAAGACCTTTCCCAAGAAGTGGATATTGTAAATTTAAGGAGCGCAGGGGTACATGAGTCAGAGGAATGTCTTGCTGAAATCAGGATTATATGCAGCATAAATAACCAGTGTGATTAAGGGACATAAAAATAATGCTTCCTGAGTGATGTTGTATTTATCTTTGCCTACCTTGAGTTTGCAATTTAGCAAATACCCACATCAAACTGATGAGGTAAACTGTGTTCCCAGATTTGTCAGAGTAGCTTCTACAATTTGGTATTAAAAAAGAGCAGACATGTTGCTAAATCTGGAGACAACCAGCCAGAATATTCCAGGAATTAGTTTCTGAAAGACTTTTTTTCCCTCGGCTGATCGTGGTGCTATGTCTTCTTAAGTGCTGACTCCAGTAAGCCTTTTCAGAGAGACAATTAATGCTTTGGAAAGCAGCCATCAGCTGTCTGAAAAAAACAGGTTCTTACAAAGCTGTTTATACATTGCAAGAGGAGACTCAGTTGTAACACAGATTAAAGAGGACACTTGTTTAAAGTGAGGTTACTAAGGATGTATACATTATATGGTAAATATATTGACAAAGCTGTCCTGCAGGAAAGATATTCGGTAAATTGTATTATCTGCATTCTAAAAAGATTATCCACTTAAAGGCCTCTGGAGATTTGCTGGTTGAATAAAAAGAGAGGGAAGATCTAGGCTACACTCTAGCTAAATATTTTTTTAGTTCTTTTTCTGCATTTAATTAAAAGAACATCCTTTCCTACTCCTAATCACTGTTCTGTGCCTCTGTGCAATCAGTGCCCTGTGCCACCTGTAGATTTATTTCAATATGTAATGATTTGTCAAAGATGCTTTCCTCTTCATCTCATGCTGCTCAGTTGACACCAGTGAAAATTGAAGACTGAATATTTTGAAATTACTGGAAAGATCAGAACTAACCCAAGGCATTGAGGATGTTTTTTCGCACATGTATGGTTAGCAGGGCTTTCACCAATCTAGAATTTTGATATGTTGGGAGTAGGTTGCCACTGGGAGCAGTGTTTGAATAGCATATGTTAGAGTACTGTCACCTTTCATTGCTGCACCATGAGAACCGAGATTTTCTCAGGAAAATCTTTTTCTCTGTCCTGGAATAGCCACAGACTACTTGACAGTAGTTTCATTCTTCATTTGCCTGCTAAAAGAAAAGCATGCCATAATTTGTATTTAAACGGGGCTTGTAATAAAATTGCATGAATTTTTAGTGTATAGCTCATTTAATATTAAAGGTAGCTTTGAACTAAAGTCATTTATATCTCCAGTAATTTAAAGAGTGTATTTTTAAATATGGTAAGGAAGACTTGCAGATTCTTCTCCTGTTGCTTCTAATTTTTTGCAGCGAACTACTTTTACAAAGTGTAAGTGCAGAAGTACTTTAAGTAATAGAGGCCTTGTGTAATCCACCTGCTTCATTAATCATGCTTTCTATTTAACTACATGTAATAGTTTTTCAAAGACATTTTTGCAGAGCTTTCTTGGTCACATGTGACAGCTGTTATTTTTAAGTTAATGCAATGTCAGACCACTCTGACTCCTGAGACGAATCAGTCGTGACATTTCAGCAACTTTCCCAAATTGGCTTCTTGAATATTCACAGTATTACTTTAATTTTTCCCTACCTATAAAGTATTGCTTTCTGTTATGAGACAGATCAAAGTTGGCTTTTCAGCATCTGAGGATATCCAGATATCATCTCAGGGAGCTCAGAGCAGTACTTATGCAAGTGAATGACTATTTTATGGACCTAGGTGTAACCCTGAGTTCCCAAATGTAGGATTTGGTTGTCACATGGAGGCATTCTGTTTCAGTTCAGATTATGAAAGCTGAAAGGCTGCAACTCTCCTGAAATAATCTAGATGAATGATGTTACATTTTTTCCAGTCTCAACCAGGCCTTTTCATTAGAATTCAAGTATTCAGAAATGATTCTGTTTAAAAAAAAAAAAAAAAAAGACACATCAGATAAAGAAAGAATATTGTTCTAAGTGCCAGGACAAAAATTATCTTCTATATACTACTAAATGATCCTTAAGTAACCAATATTCTCACTAAAAGTTTACCTTCTTTAGCATTTCTTATATTAAAAACACAAAGATATAGTTAAATTTTCAAGAACCCAAATTTTCCCTTTGTTTGGTGGAGTAAACACGAGACATTCTGGTGTCCGGGAAAAACTCTCAGATAGCCAGAGCCCAGCCTGGTCCAGCTTCTTCCTTCTGCACTCAGTCTTCCTTCCAGCCATCAGTAGCCACCAGTCATCTCCTGCTGCATGGCAAGATCATGTTTGTCCTGCCCTTGCAACTGCTCTGGATAACAAAATCTGCTTAAATTAGGCATGGTGCAACTCTGTGAATACCTGCGACCATGTGTCCTCGCTGGCTGTGGTTACAGGGTTGTCCTGTAAAAAATGTGGGATGGTGTTTCATGGACAGGAACCACAATGCAGAGGTCATGATGCTCAGTGCAGTAGGAGGGTGAAGATAGTTAAGTAGAGTTCCAGTTGCACAAACTGCTGAAATGTTCCCATGTGTGTTTGGCTCCTTACTATCAGAAGTTCTGGGGAATAAAGTGTCCTAATTCTTACCTAATTTCATGAATTAATGTTATTTCCTATGTAATTAAGGTAACTTCTATTAAAGTACAAGGTTAAAATTGTGGTGAGTTGATACTTTTGTCTTAAAACATCTACTATGGAAAGAATTATCCTGTGTCAGTCAATTGATTTCTTAGAAAAAGGTTGGGAAATAAATATGGACAGTTTACTGAGATTATCAGGAGGGACTGTGTAATTATCCAAGGTAGGACTTCCTTTTACTTCAGTAGGGCAGAATTCAGCTTGTACTTTGGAGAAAAAACAATGTCAAGTTTCCTATTGGCAACCTAACCTTTGTGGATAAACTCTGCCTTTTGTGGCTGTCATTTTAAATGTCGTTGTTAATAATCGTTTCTTTCCTGGGGCAGAATGAATAATCTTCCTCTATTCTCTTCCTCTCTAGGTTAATATCAAATACTGGCCTTCGGTTTTTACCTGCTGTCCATAAGGTTCAATCTTTCCAGAAAGTTTTGCTGTAAGTTTGAACATTTGCTTTTCAGTTTTCAAAAGCTCTCTTTGAAAGTTCTTCTGCTCCAACAAAGCCTTTCAAGACATGATTCCCCTTGTGTTCATTTATTAGCCTCACAGTAGCATTTTGGGTTGTAATTTTGCAGGCATTGATGATAATACGGCTCAAAAGGTCTTAGTTCTCTCTAGGTCTTCCTTTTACAAAGCGTTACAACTTGCACTTTACAGACCACTCTTCCTTTAACTGCACTATGAGCACGTGCCTGGATGGCCCAGGGGATAGATAACAGCCTTTTACTGGTCTTTCACAAGTTGGAATCCAAACCAGAATGGTGGCAGTGGAAATTTGTTGCCACCTGGTGATAGCTTTCTGGCCTGCATGGGAATAGTAGCTGATATCAGAGCTGTGTTCCAAGAGGTTGCCACATCACAGAGAAAAAAATAGAAAGAGAGGAAAAAAACCCTAAATTGTGGAAATTATCTCTACCGTGCCTTTTTTTTCTTTCTTGCAGTAAAACTGTCCAGTGAATGAAAATTTTCTTCTACAGAAAATTCCAGTGCCAACAGGGAAAAAATATATTTCTGGAAAATGTTGTGTGAAAACAGGCTATTTTTCTGTTAAAACACCTTTTCTTCTGTTAAAAAAAAAAAAAAAAAAAAAGTATCAGAAAAAGATTGACTTTTTTAGCTGAAAAAAATTTTGACATACATTTTTCAATCAGCTATTTAAAATCATTCTTTTGGACAGGTTTTATTATTAAAGAAGATTTCAAGCTGCATAAACATTAATCCTGCAATTGTCTGAGCCATTAATATAAATAAAAATGCATATTAAACATAGAGGGGTATGCTTGAATATAGTATACACACATGTAAAATAGAAAATCAATTTCTGTAATACACATGACATATGTAATTCCGAGAACTTCAGAGCTCCTCAAAACCATCAAGCAAATGCAACAGATAGGGCACTACAGAGCCTTCTACCTGTATACTTTTGTTTATCATCAGTCTTAACTAGACTGGAATCATTGTGTCCTGCAGAGCAAGAGTGGTTTTTTTTTTCAAGTGAAGCTCCTCACTTTCCTCTAAGAATAAGCAGACCTTGATACCACAGAAGTCCCAAACTAGACCTTGCTTCAAACCTTGGTCCCACTGGGGTCAATAAGAAAATTCCCACTGGCTTCAGCTGTGCCAATGTTTAAGTCCCAAAGGCATTGGAACATCAGGGCATTGATGTTTCTGAAGTACTTGTGCAGATTCTTAGTAGAGGGATAGAGTACACTTGTATGGGTGCCGTGCTCCCACCCTATTCCTGCCTCTGCTGACCTCAGTTTGCAAAACAAAGCCCCTCTGTAAGCATCTCTTAACAACAAGTTGTGGCTGTATTGAACTGTCAGCGTGAGATAATTT
>VYZS01048150.1:0-32736 GCA_013400695.1 Neodrepanis coruscans
ATTTTAGTGGTAAAACCACGAAAATATTGTTTTCAAAAGGGAAGTTATGTGCAACAAATCTGTAAATTATATTGATAGCTAAAATATATCAGGAAGTCTTGTCTCCTAAGACACAACTTAAAACACATTTCTGATGCCCATGATTCTCACTGACTTGAAAAATTGTCATTCTTTTGTAAACAGAAATGCCTTGAAACAGTGGAGTTTTTCTTTCAGATGTAGTTCACCAATGCAGATACTTGCTTTAGAAGACCTTATATGTCTGAAAATTAGATTGTTCTTTTCCAGTATGGTTACCTGGTTGAAAAAAAACCCACTTCCATTCAACTGCAAACTTCTTCTTTCCTCTGTTATAAGATTATCACAGCTGTACCGGCCACAACTGTTTAATTCTGTGATGGTTTCAGTGTACAAAAAGACCCTTAAAGGCACTGAACTTTCCCTTCCCTTCATGGTTATTCATTCGCCACCTAGCCTGTAAATCAATACAAAGGTAGGTTTTTTTTTATTCAGCTTGCCTGATTAGAGCTGCCCTATTTGAACAACAGGCCGTAAGACATTATGCAGCAAGGCTAAAATCATCTTGCTGCCTTCTTCTCAGAGCTCACCTCAGAGAAGCCGATGAAATAGTGGCATAAATAAAGAGTTCTACAGGTGGTCAGGCAATAGGCCAAGCGACTAAAAGGAGAGAAGGAACAGAGACAGGGCTTCATCTTTTCTCTCAGGAGCCCTTGTAGATTGCAGAATCATATTGTCCACCTCTTGCTGTAGAAAACACTGCAATATGTGAAGTTTCATAGACACAGAATCCGTCCCAGTATATCAATATTAATGACATTTTTAGTCAAGACTGAAACCCAACTGACACAGATCAACCCTCCTTGTTGACTAGAGAATATTTTCTACAACTGACTTTCATTTAGATTTCTTCAGTGCTGGCTTTCCCTACCTCATAGCCAGTAGCTGACCAAGCTGCAAATGAGGCCTCTAGTAAAAAAACAAACAAACAAGCAAACAGACAAAATCCCACCAAATCAAAGCAAAATGAAACAAAACCATTTAAAAATCACAAACTGGAATTCCTCCTATTTTTAAAAAGCACAAATATGGAAAGCAACAGTAAAGGACATCACTTCTGCCACACTTCATCTTTGCTTTGTTAGCTGTCCTTTATATTTGTTTTCTACCTTTGTTGGTAGTTAGTGATTTGTTAGCTGCAGAATTAAATAATTCTTGCAGTTTCTTTTTCAGAAAGTAATAATATAGAGTCCCTGGCTTAGTTATGCACAGGGCTTAGGCAGTTTCTTCAAGTAGCTGAGCACCATTATGTAGAATTTCTTATATACTCAGCTTTTTTCTTGTTGGAGTTCCATATTTCTGTGTTCCCTTTAGTATTCTGGTTATCTTGTGTTGAATCTATCCATTTCCTTGTGGAAAGAATTTTGAATCACTTGGCAAGACCATTTGTATGTCAGGAAAATAAATGCAGATCAGCTTCGAAAAGCTAGAAATGCTTACATGAAAAGTAGTACAATAAAAATGCACTGGCAAAAAAAAGCATGATAGAATGCACTGAGCTTAGAATTACTCACCTTTTGATGATGTTTATTGTTTCACTGTAACTATTCCAGGCACATATGTTTCCCTCGTGATATCTAATTGAAAAAATCAAACAAGCATAGAGATGATACTAAATTTATTTATCTTTGATGATGTTATTCCTCATATAACATTCCTAGTTAAAAAGTTTTGTAGAGGATGTGGAAAAATAGAAAGCTTCGAAATAGTGGCCTGGGGAATTGGACTGCCTGACTTCAATGACACATCTGTATGAATTTGCAGCTCATTAGCTGCATGTATTATTGGCTTTTTGCATATTATGAATTCATGGAATCCACAAGATTACTCAATCTCACTGTTCTGTGAAAGTAGGGAGGTAAAATCAACCACATGGTCTCTATCTGAAAATAGATATAATATTCTATTAGTGCTAATGGCACTACTCAGTGTGACTATTCCTGGCACTGACATACAATAACATGTAAATTTCTTCTTCATTTAATGCAGTTATATACAAGAAACAGATCCTTTTACCTCTCCTATCACCTTGAACCCTATTTCAGATCATGACTTTGTTTTTAGGACCAGCAACAAGTATTTTAGCTTTATCTTAAGCAGATCAGTTCCTCTGAGGACTTTACTTGATGCAGCATTGTGCAATTTTGAGTCCTACATCAGCACAAGTGGAGAAGCAAACTGTATTACTTTTCCTTACATCACAATTACTCTTCTTTTACCCACAGAGAGCTAACATTTACGTATTGACTTAATGAAATATAATTCATACTATTTCTTATGGGCCTAATGTTAAGATCCATGCTGCCAATGTAAAATGTTCATGCAAGGATTCTACTGACATGACTAGAATTCTTCATAAGATCAAGAATTTACTGCAAGGTGATCAGAGCCCAATGAATGCCTTGTGAAAGCAGTGATTTGCATCAGTTAAACAAATCTCTCTGCTGCTTTATATGATCATCTGTTTGTGAATCAAGTCATATGTTTTCTAATCAGGAAAATCTGAAATTTCTCCCACAAAAGTCGATGAGCAATATCTGTCTACTTTGTTTAGGAATAACCATTTTGCCATAAAGAGAGTCAAGCCTTGAAAGATCTTGTCCAATGAGGCCGTGTGATTTCTGTCCTTGCATATTTTTAAGTCTAGATCAGATAAAGCCCTGAGCAATCTAGTCCAACCTTGTAACTTACCGCACTTTCAGCAAGAGGATGAATATCATCCTGAAGTCCCTTCCAGCCTGAATTACTTTAAGATCCTACAAGTACCAAGTCACAGCTCAATAACAAAAAGCGCCTAACCATTGCTTTTCTGATACAGTAGAACATTGTTCTGGCTAGCTCAGGGCTCTGAAAGAAAGATATCCCCTGATGCACAAAGTTCTTTGAAGCTTGCTTTAGGGCATATTTTTTGCCACCATGAAGGGATTTTCCTGAACAAAAAATGTCCATCTGTTCCATTTCCCTTTGTACTATGAGGTCATATCAATACCAACTCAATAATACAGAGAATTGTAATAGAAATACCAAAATTATCATGTTTGAAGAATGGAATTTAGCATCTGCTATGGGAAAAAATAAGGAATAAACTCTAAGAGAAAGTATATCATAATGCAATACACTGATGTCCACTAGATTTACAAGTCACCAAAAATCAAGACCCAAATCAAGAAACAAAGTACACAGGCTAAATTCTGATAACTCACACAGCTGGTACAGAATAGAGAAGCCAAATGCTATCACCAACTAGAAGGTATGTAAAAGCATACACAAAAAAATATGGCTGCCAAACTGAGAGTCATAAGATATGAAGAAGACTTGATAGCTGGCATCTTTGTATCCCAGGCCTCTTTAAGGGTATCCCAGACAAACAGCCTGCATCCAAGGATCCTGGTGCATATTAATATATGGATAAGAGAGCATGACTGTCAATGAAAGAAATTTTGCTTAAAAATAAACCCACTTTCTCCTGTAAACCTGGCATCAAAATTTGCTATATCACTCTTACTCTTGTAACAAAGCAGACTGAGATTTTACAGGGACACAGCAGCAACAACAATGTGCAGACAAGAACCGGGAATGTAGTGAATTTTAGGACACCACTTGCCCCTGAAGGCAAGGGTAACCCAGGTTCTTGTTAATAGTCCCCTTGGGGCAGCTTAAAGTGAAATAGCACTGACTGAGAGGTGTATGTAAAGATATTTATGTAGGGTTTATTTTAGAGCAGTTTGGTTGCAGTGTAAAACATATATGTAGCTGTTTTGGGTTTTGTTAAGAAAATGTATAAAGGAAAAGAAAGAAAGAGAGAGAAAGGATAAGAGTAAGAACATATCAACATCCGTAGTTCTATCGATGAGACTTGAATGTGGCAATTTACTCTTCTGTTGGTGAAAGTGATGGCCTCAATCCATCGGGGGATCCATTTGGGGGAAAGAAGCCCCCAAAACACGAAGTCCAAAAGGTTAATATATGCTTTATGTCCAGATGGGAACAGCCTGACACCTCCCCTGTGTGTGGGGGGGAGCTTTGAGTGGAAGGCCTCAGAAATCAGTCTAGGAGGACTTCAAGGGTCTTGTTGGTTTATTACACCTTTCTAAGACATGACAGCTCACAGCAGCCACTCAAGCCAGTAATGCCCCATCAGACCCTCCCTGGGGGAGTGGAGCAGTTTTACAACTGACTACAAGACAACTACCATGATAAAGAGTACCATTCTGTCTTGCAGGGTCTGTTTCTTATTGACCTCAAAGCCTGCCTTCAACAAAGCACTCTGGCAACTCCACAAATGGGCAAATGTTTTGAGTCATCAAAACATTGAGAGTCATTAAGAGTCATAAAGAGTCCAGTCTCACAACTTAAACTGCTGGATGAAGCCAAAACAGCCTGTAAGACTCACAGGCACTAAACCGGCCATGTTCAGGGAGTTTTATTTTAAGTACATGGAGCGTGGTCCACACCACACTTTGAACACCAAGATTCTCTATGGAAAAAAAATACATTTAATTTTTTTTTAATTCTTTCTGGTCACTGTTCTCAGACACTTCTCAGAATTCCATGGTGATTGGTCATGTAAATTATGTTTTCCTTTCTTGTTTTTAGTGTGAAACTCTCTCTAGCTACAGGAGTTTAATTTTTTCAATAATGAACTGTATTTTTCAATTTATGCAATTAGTCTATTAAGTAACTTTGTGCTATACTTTTTATGTCAATGGCTACTATGCTGTTGTGAGTTTTAGTGTCAGGAATTTTTATCTGTCTCCTGGACATCTCTTCCTCTGGGTCATTGCTTTACAAAGTGAACAGAATTGTTTAAGCAGTCATTCCCTCCTCTGCCGATTTATTTAAAACATTTTCTCTTTCTTGGAGTTCCAAACCAGTAGGTCAGCACTTTAATGTACTCACTAACTTCGTACATGTATTTCAAAAAGCATTCCTGCACCTGTAATTTGAAAGTAGGAAATAAGGTTTCACTTGCCTACTCTAACGGGAATTGCTTAGCTAACAGCCTGTGTAGTACTTTGAAAATGCTGTTCTAAATCAATGCATGGACAAATAATGTTTATGACTTTCTCTCGGCATTTTTTTGCTACCTCCTTTTAGAAAAAAAGTCAAGTATTGACTATAAACTCATTTTTCTAATATAAACATACTGCTATAATTAATTAAATTACTGTTAACTAGAGAGTACTCTAGGGACTGTTGCTGGTTAGTATTTCTGATGTATTCACACTGTAGAATTCTAGCTTAAATGCCCACCATTACCTGAAATTTCCTTAATTCACTTTCAAAATAAATATTGTATATGACTCTATTCCATCAGTTTCACCTGCTTCCAAATGTACACATTCAAAAACGTACCTTTTTTGAACCAATGCCAAGCCATACCTTTGAAGGAACTGATTTTGGTGATAAAGGAAAAATGAATCTAAAGCAAAGGACAATTCCGAAAAAACTTTCCATTCTTCAGTGCCTGGTGAAGTCAACCTGAGTTTATGATGTCAAAATTCCTGTTAAGTACAGATATTCTCGAGGAAGATTTGCATGACTGCACAGAGGTTCTCTACATATGTACATATGTACAGACCAAATAGCAAAAGGGGGGTTTTTTTAGCCCTTTATTAATTGAGGCTCTTCATGATTGATTCTTTTGCATTTTTCATCAACTGAGCTCATGTTGATTTTAATTGCATAGGTTGTGGCATAGATTTGACAGGAGTTAGAGTGACAAATATCACCCATAGGCTTCCTTAAAGAGCTATCATCTCTATGAGGATAGTAAAATGGTATAAAGTAGTCTCTAGACATTCAATTTCCTTTCTGGTTTACCCACTCAGGTGTTGAATCTATTAATAAAGAAAGAGGCACAAAGGGAATAAATACCACTTGTATCCTCACATGAAAAGTATGTTAACCGACTGCAAATGGAGCTATTGCTTCTGTTTTCTGTGAGACAAAATGTAAATCTATTAATGTAAAAAAAATTATATTTGTTTTTTTTAAAGAAAGCTGTGCAGTAGCACATCTAAAGTGCTATAATTTTTATGTTATATCAAATAGGTTCCTACTTCATTTGACAGTTTGTAGTGGCCATGAACTTTTCTGTACATCTTATCAAAACAGTTGAAAAAATGTGTTTGAGAGCTTTGACTTCAACTGACCATGACACCTGATTTTGCAAACAAATATATATCCTTTGATATATAGGGAGATATAAGTGAAAGCTAAAATACTGTCACTTTTCTGCCATGAACATTGCTTTTTGTTGTAATTTATCCTTTAGTACATGTCATGGTTTTACCACAGATTTAGCGATTTTTGACAAGAGATGTCCGAGAGAAGTCACAGACACACCCCAAAATGAAGAAAACACACAAATATCACAGTTTATTTCGCGCACACACAAAACCCAACAAATAAAGTGCAACAAAACAGACAAATTAAGCTTCCCAGGGCTCGTGTTGGGATGAGGATGCTCTGGAAATAGTGCTGGTCTCTCTCTGAGGCTCCCGGAGAGATGCTGGGGTAATTAGAGGAAGCCCACGGCCAGTCTGAGGACCCCCACTAGCAGCGCAAGCTTCCGCTCAGCTTTTTTTCTGAAGAAAAACACTCAAGACAGTTAGAAACTGCGAGCACCCTCCCTCCTCCCTCAAGGCCCCCAGGAAGGGATTTCAGTGCTGATGGAAGAGATGTGGTCTTTGGAACCCGGGCAATATCTGCAGATAATATCCAGACCACCCGCCCCGGGGAANCATGTGGCTGGCGCCGCCACCCCCACAGAACAAGGGCGGCTCCTCTCTGGGGGGAGACTGGGGCCACGCGGGGCCGCGCCGGGGTTCAGCACCGGGGCTGGGGCCGCGCCTCCAGCAGCAGTTCCTGGCGGCGCGCGGCGCTGCGCCCGCCCTGCTGACCCACTTGCAGCCCTCTCACCGCGCTCCCGCCGGTCCTCGCTGTCCCTGCAGTCCGGCCTGAGCTCCACATCGTCCGAGAAGGTGTCCGAGTCCGAGCTGATGTCATCGTACTCCACCAGTGGCTCAATCACGGCCCCGAGCGGTGCCGCCGCCTCCTGCGCCGCCAGCAGGGACTCTTTTGAGTGCTGGGGCTTGTGCTGCTTGTGCCGGGAGCCTGTGCGGTGCCACTTCTCGCTGTTGGAGCCGCCACTGCCGCCACCCTGCGGGGCCGCCCCGCCGTCTGTGCCGCGCCGCTGGGGGGGGGAAGGGGCCACCGAAAAACCACGCAGGTGCCTGCGCTGCCCGCAGCCCTTCACCACCGGCTCCGGGTGCGCCCCCGGCCCCCCTCCGCACGGTAGGAAAAGAAGACTGTTTTTTACTTTCACTTTCTTACCCTATGACAGTACACAATATCAAATGTGAAACCAGCAGTTTGTTAAACTAACAAATGTATTAATGGGAAAATAAGAAGTACATTTTTACTTGCTTGAAAACTGATAAATAATGTTCCTTTAAACTGTAAGACAAGCTGTAAGACAAGTTTCCAGGAAATAATACATAAAACAAAACACAACTGATAAAAAAACAAACCCGAAATAGTCTACACTCTTCCTGTTGGAGTTACTATTTTTTTTTTTCTCATTCTGAGTATAGTGTGCTTGGTTTTCAGCTTAAAAAGGGTAGATTTAAATTGTGTATTAGAAAGAAATTCTTCACTGTGATGTTGGTGAGGCCTTGGAAGAAGTTGCCCAGATAAGTTGATGTCTCATCCCTGGAACTGTTCAAGGCCAGGTTGGATGGAGCTCTGAGAAACCTTATCTATGAGCCCCTGCTCATAGCAAGGAGGCTGGAACTAGATGATCTTTAAGGTCTCTTCTGACTCAAATAATTTTATGATTCTGTATTTTTGTTATTCCGTTGTTTGTTTGGTTGGATTTTTTTGTAGGACTGAGTATAAACCAAGAGTACTCACTTTTTCTTCAGCTTGAACTCCAAGAGATAAGTGTTACGGATAAGTTTCAAATAATTATGATGTCTGAACAGAATTTTTCAATATTTGTGTGTAAAAATCACCTATCTCTTTAGCAAAAGAAAAGAAATTACATGATCTATTAACTTTGCAAATATTTTTTGCAGAGTGTGGTAACAGAGAGGCAAGAAAAATGCATAAAGCACTTGGTACCCTTGTGAACTCAATTCTTCAGTTTTCCAGAACAATTATCTCATTAGGCATAGACCTGTTCAAAAACAAATGAAGGGTACATCTACACTGTTGAATAATTCTGCAATCAAATTTACCCTCAAACTTTGGTCTCTTTTTTTTGTGTGTTAATCGGTATGGATAGAATACTGCAGTAGACAAGTTTAATTCCTCTCCTACACCATTTTGCAACAACATCCCAGCAAACTTTATCTCCTCAAATGCCATCACATACCTTCATTTTTATTTCAAAAAAATACACCCTTTTGGTGAGCTGTGTTAACTTTGAATTAAAAAAAAAAAACAAAAAACAAATAACACACATACACACAAAAAATTGTTTTTTTAGTCTTAAAGTACATAATTGGTGTTTAGAGGAGAGACAAAAGTAAATCTTATACAGTCTGGATGTGTCCAGCCTGCCTGTGAGGGGAGACCCGTGGGCCTAAGAACTTGTCTTCACCAGCTTTGGTTCTAGAGCTCACTGTCCAGTGCAGAGGTACTTCATAGTGTAGACCTTCCCCAAAAAGGGCAGGAGCCCACTGAACAACCTTCTCAGCAGGGGATGGACACTCACTCAACAACTAACAGGAATGGTACTGACGGTATGTATTGTAGGATGGTGTTTTTTCTGTAATTTATTTCATTAGTATTACTAGTAACCATGTTGTAGATCCCTTCCTACTGTCTTACAAATTAGCAACAGTGTAAAAAAGCTCAGAGTCACTTTGGCAGAGGTAAGAGGAAAAACAGCAGAATTAGCCCTTGGCAGAGCAGGGGACAAAGTGATGGGCTTCATCTCATACCTCTACCTTAGGAGAACCCATTTTTTGTCCCCCCATATGAGAAACATCTGGTGAGTCACAGACTGGGATGCGCACCTGGGACCATCATAGAGGGTCTCAAGCTCAGAAAATACATGCAACAGAGCAGGGCATCTCGCTCTTAGTGTATAACATTGTGGCATGTCTAGAATACAGATTTAGAAATGTTTAAGAAACACATTAAAACTAACCAAGAGGGGGTTTAAGATACTCTGTTTCAACAAAATGTATAAAAGGATCACCGACTACCTTGTATGTGGGGTAGGTGGATTTGAGATTTAATGTTACTTACTCCGAGGCAGGTATATTTAATGCATTGACAATGTTCTGGAGCCACCTGTGAGTTACTGATTAGACAATATATGTAAGAAACAACAGTATTTTTTGGAAAATATAGGAACAAAAAATGTCACTGAAACACTGCTGTGTATTCCCTTTAGAAACCTTTATTTAAGGTAATAGCACTTCTTCAGGAGTGAGCAATGCTTTTCTAACTGCTTGCATTATCTCGTTACCAGTGTTTCACAACAGGTAGTAGATAGATTGTAACTGGCAAATCTTTAAAGACTCTAGACAGAAGCATAAACACACAAGAAAAAAAATGTAATTTCAGTGATTACCTTCCAAGCCTTTAATAAAAGTAGTTAAGGCCTGATTTAAAAGCCTCCCCTCTGATGGTAATAGCCTATTTGTCAGATGTTATTATACAGTGGTGATAGTCATTGTGCAGTAAAATGCTTAGCATTTAGCACTAAATGCCTGAATTTATTTATCTTTTTTTTTTTCTCCTTTCTTTAGGTGTTTGTATCATGGCAAGTGGTGAGGAGATTGGCCTGAAGACTGGCTCTCTTACCTCAAATATATCAAGCTTTAAACTAAATTTTGTAACTGCACACTTATTTATTTATTGAGGGAAAAGCTATTGCACATTAACAAATAAGAAATCTGATTAAGTGCCAACATAATTCTTAATATATGTGTTCCAATATATATCTTAATATCTTAATGTCTTAATATCTTAATATATAAGTGCCAATATAATTCTTAAAATGAAAAGGATTTATATTTACTCTAAATAAATACTGAACTAATGTTTAACCCATTACAGACTTCACCTTTGAGATGAAACTGTCTTTTTCTTTTGACTGAAATGGTAATTTCATTAATGGACATATTTCTCTGTAGATTCTAGCCCTTAGATATATCATTTACATTATATTTAATTCTTAATTAATAATTACAAATTATAGTCACATATTTAACTGTCATGGCATAAAAGCAAGCAAAATATTACAAACATTTAAAATCTTGATAGCATCCAGAAAAAGACATCAAATATTTATCTGGTCTATTTTTACATTTATATTAGAGTTCAGTCAAAGGGAATTTAAAAGACTCATATGTAAACACAATCCAGATGTCAGAATTTGAGCAAGAGGAATTTTGATTTTGCTGCTGTCAAACATTTGGATCAGGTCTTGTCTTTTGGAATAATGTCTTGCCTTTGTCTTCTACAGAGTCTTCATACATGACTCTATGAATGAGTCAGAGCTTGTGCCCTATTTATTTTACTGCTTTTATAGAATATAAAAGATGGAAATCTGATCACTAGTGAATATGTGGTAGAGAAAAATTAATATTAGCTCTCTCTAAGGAGGTAATATCATAGTATTTAAAATCTCTGTGATTTTTCTCATAACTCTGTATTAAATTAGACAGAGTATAATCTAATAGCAATGAAAGAAAAATAAAAAATTATCTTTAGTACACAGACATTACAACACTTTTTATTTATTTTATTTACAATGAATTCTTGCATATGATCTTTATCTAAACCAGCAAAACCAGTGCAATAGCTATAACTGTTTTGGAACAAACTCCAGATTATATTTACCATCACAAGCTGTTACTGTATAAATAACACAGACACTTGCTATTCAGTGCATGCAGTGCAATAGACACCTCACATAATTTACTTAATACAAGACAGAGACTTATTTTTCATCCAAATATTCTTACTTAGAATAATCAGTCTGAACTGTGTCAAATTCTCTGTGAAAAGTACCAACATTTTCTGTATGAATTACAAGATATGCACTTAATTGACAATGGATGCATGCAAAAAAATGGGAGTGTGATCATTGTATCGAAATAATAAACTGGAGTACAAAAAAGTAAAGAAAAATGTTGAACCATAGTTAAAATTCAGTAGCAGTCCCCTATTATACTGTTCTGAGGCTAGGACCCTCTGGGTAAAAATGTTTCATTTTATTTCAAATACTTTAGAAATATATTAGATTTATTTACCTACCTCATCCAAATTTTTCAAGAATTTACTAGCTTATATTTTTTCAAAATAAAAAGCACTATTAATATAAGATAAAATATTTCATTGTTTTATTGCTATAGAATGTACTGGTTCACTGTTTCTAATGTATTATCCTTAATGAGTTTTCTCTCCATCATTATTTCTCATTTAGTCTTTAGTAATTTGCAGTAACATTTTAGCTTGCTGACAAGGAATAGAAGTGCACACAAAAATCATATTCAGATTGGCTGCTGAACATGAAGAGGCGCTGTTTTGATGACATTTTAGATAAGAAAGGACCTTCTGCTGTTAGACTGATAACAGACAGAGTTGTATCTAACAGGCTTATATTCCTACATGAACAACTTTCCAGTAAAGTAAGCTGTGAGCATAGTTGATGTGTTTGACCTCGAAGGAAAAGTTCTCTAAGTAATGTGTCAGTGGGCTCGAAATCAGCCTAGTCCTTATGCTTCAAGAGACACTGAAATGAGGCTTTCCTTTGTATTCTGACAGCTATAAGTGATAAATGATATTCTATTTTCTTTAAGACAATATGCCAACCAATCATATAAGCTATAGGGTTGCATGATTGAGACCCCTCAACCAATGATTCTGTGAGATTCATCGTGTGATCATATAAAAAAAACCAACATATAAAAATCAGTGCATTTTGCAATAAAGTGGTTCCTTGTTTGCAACGTGTCTGTGGCCTGTGTCAGTCCACATCACCTGCTTGGGACTCTGTCAATTAGCAGCCATAGTAAGCAGCCTCAAAAACATTTCACAGAATCACAGAATTAACAAGGTTCGAAGAGACCATAGAGATCACTGACTCCAACATATTACCTAACCTATTACCAACCTATTACCCAACACCATCCCATCATCTACATCATGGTACTAAGTACATCATCCAATCCAAATATTCCCAGATAAATGCACAATAAAAAATTATTATTGCCAAAATAGTATTTGCCAGATTGTGTAGAAAATTCCTCAAAATTTCAAAATAAATTTCTTTAATTTCAGAACAAATTCAGCATCACATACAATACTTAAATGTAATACATATGTGGTTTTGTCCTGAACCAGAAAGAGACTGTATTGCATCACTTTTAATAAAAGTGTTTACTAAAGCTACAGGTATGCTGCTGAATACATCCATGGGATCCCATATCAAGAGGGGTTACACAGGCTGGTATCCACCCTCCTCCTGGCTTGCCCTATCCATAGCAGATGGCTGCATGGAGACCTCATAGGTTTCAGCTTTGGGTCTCCTGGCTTCATAGTGTGCTTTTGTTGGCATAAGACAAAACTAGACAAGGTAGACTGGATGCTGCTTTCAGTTCAAGTGTTTTAATAATTTAAGGACTGTGCTACAGCCAAGTAGACTTATTTTCTGAAAAAAATATTACATAGTCAGCACATTGTCAGTAGGATAGGTGATGACATCTGAAGGTCCAAAGCATTCTGGGGTAATACTGAAGGGCAGAGGGTGCAAAAACCTGGGGTAAATCATGTCCACACTGCTTACTTGGGATGAGTCACTTAAAATTCCTGTACTATCCAGGTGCAAAATGTCTTAGTTTCTTCTAAATTAACTTTTGTAGGCAATGCTCCTCGCTGAATATATGTGGGTACCATGTTCTTAACACAGCTGGTTAAATTCACCCTGTTCATCTAGGTACTTACATTTGAGGAACTAAAATGCTATCAATCAACTTCCTTTTAGCACCACAGTCTGATGATTTGGGACCACTTCTTCAGTGTTGCCCTTTGCTCTCACCATATGAAAAAATGATCTCAAAAAATATTGGTATTTTTGAGGTATTTTTAAAAGATAATGATTTATGTTGAGAACTTAATAGAAAGAATGCGACTTGAAAATCTGCCTTTAATTCACACAAAGTTTGCCACAGTTTCATTTGCTATAACATTCTGATAATACTACCACTTACTCACTGCATCCAAATATCACAAGAATTATCTAGAGAGTGATTGTGGAACAGCTTTGCCCCAACTGAGAATATCACCATTTTTCAGGAAACCCTTTAGGCAATCACTTAAAACCTTTCCTGACTGAGGATCACTGAAGTCTAGGAGACTGTCCTAAGGACGTATCCCTGGTACTTCCACAAGTGTAGGATGAAAGATAGCATCTAATAATTATGCTGTACAGAGAGCAGATTCTGGATTTCTTCTTTAAACTAGATGAAAATATAAACTCAAATCTTTACATAATCTCCATAAGTAAATCAAATACTCCAAGTAAAAAAAACCCTGTGCTTCCTGAATTCCCAATAGGCAAATATTGGATTTAATTTTAATTTTTTTTAATATTTTAAAAAGAATTTTTCATATGTTGAAGTGATTTTCAAAGGAAAAAAAACAAACAATTAATGACTGTTTAAAAGGAAGACTCATGTTCTTGCTTATGCACTCATTACTGCCAACATTACAATACAGTGTTTCATTGTCTTCTAGTGTTTGATTTAATGTTAGTCTATAAATTCTGCTATTATCATAACATTACTTCCATTTAAAATTAATTTGACAGTGCTGTAGATTATAATAGAAAGCCTGAAAAAGACAATGCACACTGCACTGATTAGGTAGCAATCTACAATATCTGAAAATGAAGGTTATATCACAGTTTACAGCTATTACTGAATTTCTCATGTTAGAGACTTTAGTAACACCCTCTTAAGACTCTGAGACGTACATAGTTTCTCTCACCTGCCTTTCATCCTCTAAGAACTTTTCTGTGAAGGCAGAAACTAACACATAAACTTTATAATTATATAATTATAGACATTCTTTTCCAGGCAATCTCAGGCCATTTGCAATTTATTCCCACAACTCACACAGATTCCACATATAAAAACTGTAAAAACTCTTGATGAAGTAATAGGTTTTGCCAGTATTATACTACATTCCACAATTTTTCTAAATCACTGAGTGAGAGTTACCCTCATTATTCTTCTCATCTGTCCAAAATTGATGATCAAATACTTAGAGTGGTCTCTTTTTAAAAGCTTTGTATAATTCCCCAAAACCCTGGTGAACCATGCTGTCTGTTGGGACATTGACTTATTCAGTTGGATCATTTAGCTATTAGACATGTGGAGGAAAAAATTAATTGGTTTTACAATGCTGACCAAGAAACCAACTGAAACGACTGAAGTTTTATTTTGTGCCGTAAGATATTTTCTCTCTTAAAATAAAAACTTCAAATTTAGCAGCCCTTGTGACTGAACAGGCAGCATTCAACATGGAGAAAGCTGCAAATATACTGCTTCACCAGTGTGATAGATATTTTCTTGTACTGGGTAGAAATATGATTTCCAAATTCTTTTATGTTCTTTGGATTCTTTATCAAGTGTATAAATATGGTGACTCCTTCAAAGCAGAGGAACAGCATGATCCTAGAAGATAATGAATTTTAGTCCCTACTATTATGACTTGAATTCTGTGTTAATCTAAAACAACATCATTGATTCACTGAGACTTGTCTCCTTTCTACAACTGTTAGACAATATGAGCGAGACTATATTTTATAAATAGAACTTCAATTCAACTGATTTATTAATTCTTAAATATAGGTGTCTTCCCACTCCCTTTCAGCCTCCAGACACAAGTAACTATGGTTGCTTCTAAACAGCAATATTCCTCATCTTGCAACTTTGCATCATGGATATATCTCTTGACATGTTCTGATTTCCATGGGAAGGAAACCTGTGCATGGAAAGGCAGAATGTCACGATGCTATCCAGCTGTTTTCCTCGTCTGGATGAACAAGCATACTATGAATGTAAGTGCCACACAGTCTGATTTCAGTAATTGGTACAAAGTCGAGTGCCAATTATGTGCAGAAGACACATAATGATACCTAATCTTCACTACATCTGATTATTGTAATTGTAATATTGGAGCGCTGGGAGAGGGTTGCTTCTGGAATGGAATGGTTGGATGGAGATTCAGCTGTGCCTGAAGCTGAATTCAATCAGCTCAGCGAAATTTCCACCATCTATAGTCAAGTTGGCAGTATCTCTGCTATTACCTGACATAAGGCACCTGTCTCGATGGAAAATGATCTGAGCTCGTTTATTTATTGCCGATCAGACAGACAGTGCCAAGAACATTTATGAAAGAGTGACACCCTTAGTGCTTCAGTATTCTTAAATGAGATAGGTGCTGCAGACAGAAGAAGTGGCCTCCAAAGGTCCTAACAGAAGTTTGTGTAAGAACAAGAAATAAATCTTCGACCTTCTAGTTCAATGCTTTTATCATAAAAGGATCATTACAAAAGAGAAAACCTCTCTGGTTAGAACTGCATGCTCTATTCCCAGCTGTGCTATATTCTCGTGACAGTAGTTATCAACCGTTACAAAGCAACTTAAGACCCCTTTATTACAGCATTTAATAGACACAAAACTGGATCAAGATCTCGATTGCCAGTCTGGCTCAATATAATAGTTCCACAGAGCAAATTTATGAATGTCGCTATCTTGATACCCCCTTTGTTTGTATCATTTTATTATAACCCTTTCTCTAAGATTTAAAATGTTCTGTATCACTGAGGAGAACTGATGCTCCAAGTCTAGTGCATATACATAATTTTAACTTTTCAGGTTAGTTTTTTTCCCAGTGGATAAAACATTCCACTCCAAAAAGCATGGATGTGATATCAAGTCTTCTTCTAATCATGTGAACATAGAATTATTGCTTCAGTTTGAAGCTTTCTATGGGCTCATTTCTAGAAGAAAAAGACTGATCTCTGGCAAAGGATGAGAATATCAAGGAAAAAATATCTTTTTTCTGAAGCATTGTGCAGATGTCATTTCAGAACTGCAGGTCAGCATAAATCATCCTTTATCTATTTATAAAACTGTGGCCATCCGTCATCATTATGAATATAACCATAAACATCAGACATAAACTGCCAGAACTCCCCAGCAGTAACTAACACCTTATGCAGTTCTGATTGTCTGCATAGATTTGAAAGCTTATAATTTCTCAGAGGCTATGGTTCTTGATTCCCACATAGAATGGGATGACAGAATCCATGTCCTTGTTTCTACTGTCTCTCTTCATTCAAAAGTCAATTAACTGGATGTGCAATTTCACCACTGTTGCTCCAAGTTTATTGTGAAAGGATTCGGGATGTTAATTGACAATGCTTTTATTTAATTTTTAAAGTATATTTGTTTTCAGATATTAAGGATGTTAGTGCTGTAATTCCCTTGTAATTTTGGATAATCCATTTTTTTCCTCTTCTTATTTGACCTATGAAGCCTTTAATTAGACTCTAATTATTCATTGGTTATGACTCATTTACTCTGACTTTAGCTATAACCTCCCTCTATGAGCAATAAGAAATAGCATCCCAGACTAAAACAGATATGTGGGATGAATTGCACTCTGCAGTACTAATTCTAGTTAAACTTTTTGAATTTTCTCTTGGATTGCAGAAACTATTTATTTATTCCTAAATTGACATCACAAGACTGTGATGTCTGTGATGTCTGATGACTGGTGCATTTGGGAGACAAAGGGGAAGTTGCTCTTGCCTCGTGCCGAAGGTTTCTTGTTTTTGCTATAGCTGTACACCACATAATCAAAAATATTCGAGGAGAAAAGAGAAAGAGTTTCCCTATGTACCTTGATGGAAGGCACAGTAAGGGAGGTTCTTAAGTTGAAATAAAGAGTCAAACAAATTTCTCTTCCTACAAACGACAGATGCCAAAGGCACTGACTCAGTGTTCCTACTTCTGAGTACTAGGGTTATTTGAACAATTTTAAAGTTACACTTTATTCAACAGGCTACGAGTTTTCCTTGCATTATATTTTATCATATATTTCATATAAATTTAATGTGATAGCTCTTGAACAATTGAATAGATATTTGTAAAAAAATGTCACGAATAGTTTTACGTCAACAAACTGTTTTCATCTTTAAGAACTGTGATGGCTTACATGACCAGAGTGCTGTAATGGCAGGATATGAGATCATTACGAAGGACAGACCAGGCAGATGAGGTAGACTAACTTGGAGTTACTGGTAGACAGTAATTTGAACACACATCAGCAGTGTGCCCTTGCAGCACAAGATGTCTTTGGCTGCTTTCAGCAGAGTATTGACAGCAGGTGGAGGGAGATGATTCTTCCCCTTTATTCAGTACTGGTAAGTCCACACCTGAAGTGCTGTGCCCTCTTACAGACTTCCCAGTACAAGAAGACATATGGACCTGCTAAAGAAAATCCACTGAAGGGCAACAAAAAAAGATTATGGGTCTGGAGCATTTCTCCTGTCAGGAAAGGCTTAGAGAGATGGGAAGGTTTAGCCTAGACGGGAGAAGGCTCATTAAGGACATCTTTTCATTTTTAGAAAAATACCCACAAAAAGAGTATGAGGAGGATGGAGTCAGGCCCTTCTTGGTAGTGTCCAGTGACAGGACCAGAGGCAATGGTCACAAACTGAAGCACAGAAAGTTCCCTCTGAACATCAGAGTGATGTTCACGTTTTCACTGAGAGGGTGACCAACCACTAGCACAGATTGCCTGCAAAAGTTGCTGAGTCTCCAAACTTGGAAACATTCAAAAATCACATGAACTTGGTTCAACCTATTCTAGGAGATTCTGCTTGAGCAGAAATGTTGGGCTAGGTGACCTCAGGAGGTCCAGTCCAATCTCAACTATTCTCTGATCCCATGAATGGTTCTTTGGAACTTTCCATGAATGGATGTTTTGCTTCATGTGGTACTTCACTGTAGTTCTAGCTCTGTGTGCTTTTTTATTTATACATTGTTTAATATTTTAGAAAAATATCATAAATATTACATGACAATATAATGTTCTCATGTTGTTTCAGGAAATATTTTATGAGCATTGCTATGACATTTCACGAACTTTTTTATGCTTTAAGACAAAATATATTAACAAATATTTCATGAATCTTTCCAGAATACTGTCCCTTTTTTTATGGAAATTATGATATTTCAGAGACAGTTATGTTAAATACATACTGACTACTTATAAGCAAGGGGTTTTTGTGTTTTGGTTTTTTTGGGGGGTGGAGGGGAGGAAGGGTTATATGCTCCTTCTAAAAGCAAATAAAGCACCAAAGGACAAAGATCTGAATCTCCTCAAGTATTTTTAGATGGTAGTTTAAATATAAAAAGAGTGACAGTGTAAATGCATCCAAGAACATTCATAATCACACACACTGACAGAAGGTGTAAATACACAACTGTTTGGAAATTCAACTTGAACCCCCACATGGAATTTCCTAGGAAGGGTAAAAGAATTTCTCCTTTGTTCATTTTCCTTTGGACTCCCATCACTAGTTTTGTTATAACAGTATGCCAACAAAACCGCTGCTATGTGTATTTCAGACTTTCTATATGAATCCTTGGAAAAAATCACCTGCTGATTGTGAAGTAGTTTTCACATTGTCTGGTTTGAGATGAATATGAGATACAATATGTAACATTTGCCAAGAGGCGGAGTTGCCTTTCAATGATAGACAGGAAGGACACGGCTACAACTGTTTTCACGTAAAGTAGTCTTCAATATGTCTCCATTTGACTTTGGCACTCTTATAATGTCTTGACATCTGCTGAAACAGCTCTCTATTCTTCTTCTTCTGAGCCTACAAGAACTCCATTCCAGAGATACCTCACTTATGTCCTTTGAAACTCCTAGAAAAAAAAAAATCAGTCACTTTTTTCTACCTGGTCATAGGGGTTGTAAAACAAATAACACTTATCTTTGCTTAGAAGGCCAGTTACAATTTCACACTTGTGAGACATGAGAAAACCAACAAGAAGTTATTATGCCTTACACAATTTTGTTTGGCATCAAAGATGGTATACATCACCATAAGTTTTGGTATAACATGTTCAGCTCCTCTCCTGTCCTAGAGTTAGAATAGTGTAGAAACAGTAAGATATTTTCTACCTTACTTATGTCACATTCTGGAACTATGTTGAAATGAGCTTTTTATGTACTATTTAAATATGTTTGAAAAAATGAGTATGAGCTCTGCGTACTGCTTTAAGGAAGAGCCTGAAAGCATACATTTGGTTGGCTCAGGAGAAATGGTTGGTTGATTGGCAGAAGTCACTCCCTGCTAGTCAACCCAAGCCACTGAAGGAATTTCTAAGCTAACAAAAAACACAACTGACAGTTTTGGAAGCTGTGGTGGGATTGTGGAAATCACATGAGAAGTCATATGTGCAAGTCTGCAGAAACTGCTTTTGCTGGAAGAGAGCATTAATAGAAGTTCCCACAAAAAAAAAAAAAAAAAAAAAAGGAATGAACCCACTCAGACCAGAAATCATAGAATCATAGAATATCTTGCGTTGGAAAAGACCCACAGGGATCGACAAACCCTGCACAGGACCATCCCCAAGAGTCACACCATGTGCCTAAAAATATTGTTCAAATGCTTCCTGACGTCTGTCAGGCTTGGTACTGTGACCACTTCCCTGGGGAGTCTCTTCTATTACCCAACCATTATCTGGGTGAAGAGCCTGTTCCTAATATCTAAACTAAAACTAACCTGACACAGTTTCATTCTGTTCCCTCATGTCCTGTCCCTGGTCACCAGAGAAAATAAATCGGTTCCTGGCCCTCCAGTTCTCCTCATGAAGAAATTTTAGATTGCCATGAGGTCTCCTGTAATCATCTCTTCTCCATGATGAACAACTTAAGTGACAACCATTTCTTGTATGGTTTCCCCTCTAGGCCCTTCACCATCTACTCCTGCTTCTGCATAAAATGATTACACCCAGTCAGCATCTTAGGAATAATATTTCTGAATGTCACTGAAATCCACCATAATATTACACAAAAAGATGCATACTTGATGCCTATAACACCATCTTCTGAATTGCTTCAACTTTTGTCAGATAGTACAGATCACTAACAAGATTTCTTCCTTGTCAGAACTTGTCTTGGGGTAGGATAGTAAAGTAAATTGCTGTGCCTCTATCAGGAATAAACAAACCAGAAACTGCTCTTGATGTCAGCTAGCCCAGCATATTATGTTCATACAGCTAGAACATTTTGCCTCACCAAACTACACACCTGCATCTCAAACCAACTTGGGAATGTTTCTGGGCCACTGCTGTCTCCCAGATGATTCCTGTCATTATCTCCCGGGGCTTTGCCCACACTGAAATTTCCCATCAGAACATGTGCAGTGATCGTACAGACCATATGCCATTGCAAACATCTGTGCCTAGCATAGGTTTCCTTGCACAGACAAAGTTAATGACTTCTTGGTATCCACTGCAACTGTTTTCTCTTATTTTTAGGACAGCCTTAGGTAGGGCTAAGTGTTTAACAAACACTTTGTTTAACAAACTTAAGGCTAAGTTTGTTCACTTCATTGTTTTCTACAATTAAAGAAATAATTATTTTGTCCACAACACAAGCTATCTCTACAGGTGTAGAAAAATATGTCAGAAGACTTACTTCAAGGAGATGAGGACTTATGTTTGCTCAGGAGAATTTTCCCACACAAGAGAGAGCCATCTTTCCCAGGAATGCATTCATGTGTGATTTTTCTCTCCTACTGCATTCCACAGGGATTGGCTTCCTGCCATGGGAAGAAGATAAGTTCTACAGACTTTTCAGGAGGTCCCCTCTGTGGTGAGGGAGCCAGGAGAAACAATAAAAGCCCCNCATATATTAACATATATATTAACACCCTAAGGGTGTATATAATGCCATTGATGTCAGAAATTCATGCAAACATGCTCCAAATATGAAAGCTGTACACCATCTATATGAACCTGAAAAATAAAGAAGTCATGTGCAAATCTTCCATGGACTCATGCAAGATAAAAGCAACTGGTAGCAGGACAACTGGCAAGCCTGGGCATTTTCGCAGAACATGCATGCAAGCATTAATCAATCCTAACACTGCAAAGTAAATCTGATAGAGAAGAGCTCAGGGTACACATTATCTTGCTCTAACAATTGCATGATATATATATAGATTGTTTAAAAAGGAATTAATTAGTCTTGCTGAAGATTGAACCATACCTGATCAAAATTATACAAGCTTTCATGAAACTGTGTGGCAGTAGAACTCAATTAGCTGTCCCTTCTTATTATCACCTATCTGAACAAACCATAAAACAAGATGCAGGATAATGAACTACAGTTTGGAGTCACTTCCACTAAAATCATCAAATGTTTTCTGAGGAAAGAGTATTGACGTGTGGTAACCGAACTCACAACGTTGGCCTCGTTATGACAATGGTATTTTATTCTGTATGCACAGGAAGCAGGTTACAGATTTGTTTCAAAGAGTCCACTCCCTGAACCACGTGATCCCCTGGGATTATATACACTTCCCCAGTGGTAGGCATTGCTCATTGCTGATTGGCCCCAGTTCGAGGCACTTCCCCCTTCTCCGCCCCATCCTGGGACCCAGAAACCTCCCCCCCACTGAGGGCCTGAGTCACCGCTGCCATCGCTGCACTGCAGGGGGACAAGTTTCCCCTGAGGAGACCTTGAGAAGTTGTTTCAGTTGTTATCTCTAGGCCCTTGTGATGTCTAATTCTTTCTCTCTATGCTTCCTTATCTGGTGTCTGTGCTCAGCTTTTCCAGGGATGCTATTCATGTTAGCTTTGTTTCTGATGGCAGATCCCAGCCCTATTATTGTTGTGGGGTGAAAGAATGCTTTGTTTTTAAAATATATTTTTTCCCTTTCCCCCCACCTCTCTGTGTAGAAAGGGGAGGTGGTTGGTTCCAGGGGGTTTCTGGGGGGAAAGGAGAGGGAGAGTGGTTGGTTTTCAGAGGGATTGCTGGGGGGAGGAAGGGGTTTGCTTTCAAACCTTTTTTGTGCTTTGTAAGAAAGCAAAGAGAATGAGTTTCAGCAGTTTGCAGTATGCCTGTGGGTCTGTCCATCGGACTAACATGNTGTTTCTGAAGTGATGTCATTCTCATTCCATTGGCAATAGATGGTTTTTACTCTGATGGACGAAGCAATCCAGTGAACTTAAAAATACTCCACTAGAAGGTTACACAGAGGCACAGGAAACATATTAACATATTATTTTTATATATATTTATATTTTTATATATTTTTATATATATATATTTATATATATTTAACATATATTAACATATATATTAACACCCTAAGGGTGTATATAATGCCATTGATGTCAGAAATTCATGCAAACATGCTCCAAATATGAAAGCTGTACACCATCTATATGAACCTGAAAAATAAAGAAGTCATGTGCAAATCTTCCATGGACTCATGCAAGATAAAAGCAACTGGTAGCAGGACAACTGGCAAGCCTGGGCATTTTCGCAGAACATGCATGCAAGCATTAATCAATCCTAACACTGCAAAGTAAATCTGATAGAGAAGAGCTCAGGGTACACATTATCTTGCTCTAACAATTGCATGATATATATATAGATTGTTTAAAAAGGAATTAATTAGTCTTGCTGAAGATTGAACCATACCTGATCAAAATTATACAAGCTTTCATGAAACTGTGTGGCAGTAGAACTCAATTAGCTGTCCCTTCTTATTATCACCTATCTGAACAAACCATAAAACAACATGCAGGATAATGAACTACAGTTTGGAGTCACTTCCACTAAAATCATCAAATGTTTTCTGAGGAAAGAGTATTGACGTGTGGTAACCGAACTCACAACGTTGGCCTCGTTATGACAATGGTATTTTATTCTGTATGCACAGGAAGCAGGTTACAGATTTGTTTCAAAGAGTCCACTCCCTGAACCACGTGATCCCCTGGGATTATATACACTTCCCCACTGGTAGGCATTGCTCATTGCTGATTGGCCCCAGTTCGAGGCACTTCCCCCTTCTCCGCCCCATCCTGGGACCCAGAAACCTCCCCCCCACTGAGGGCCTGAGTCACCGCTGCCATCGCTGCACTGCAGGGGGACAAGTTTCCCCTGAGGAGACCTTGAGAAGTTGTTTCAGTTGTTATCTCTAGGCCCTTGTGATGTCTAATTCTTTCTCTCTATGCTTCCTTATCTGGTGTCTGTGCTCAGCTTTTCCAGGGATGCTATTCATGTTAGCTTTGTTTCTGATGGCAGACATCAGCCCTATTATTGTTGTGGGGTGAAAGAATGCTTTGTTTTTAAAATATATTTTTTCCCTTTCCCCCCACCTCTCTGTGTAGAAAGGGGAGGTGGTTGGTTCCAGGGGGTTTCTGGGGGGAAAGGAGAGGGAGAGTGGTTGGTTTTCAGAGGGATTGCTGGGGGGAGGAAGGGGTTTGCTTTCAAACCTTTTTTGTGCTTTGTAAGAAAGCAAAGAGAATGAGTTTCAGCAGTTTGCAGTATGCCTGTGGGTCTGTCCATCGGACTAACATGTGCTTGCCCGGTGGCAGTTGCGGTGTTGCAGGCACGGGGCCAACATGGAGGGCATCGCAGAGGCAGTGGCGGTTGAGTGCACCTGGTCTGGTCTGTTGGTCAGTGCATCACAGGCACCTGATGGCCCTCAACATGGGCATGGCAGAGAGCACGGACCGGGTAGGTGTGGCACGGCACAGCAGCAGCTGCCTGAAGCAGTGGCCGGAGTCACACGTGTGCTGGCAGCAGGCGCATGGTGACAGCAGACCTCTCGGCAGGTGGGGCCACCCTTGCAGTGGCCACAGATAGTGTGCAGGGTGAAGCCAGCCCCAGGGCCTGTGTCACCGCACAGAGCGGCCCTCGGGGTACCCCGCAGCACTGATGGGGCAATGGTGGAGGCTCCCTCTCCTGGCCGTCCACAGCCACAAGGCACTTTGGCAGGAATACCACCATATTGACTCGTGGTGACGTCTCAAGGAGGAGGAGGCATCCAGCACCATCATCCAATCAGGAGGCAGCTTACCCTGGAAGGGTGCCCCGAAAAAGCACAAAAACAGGAACCCTATAAAAAACGCAGACACAGAACTCCTGCCTCTCTTCAAGGCTTGGCTCTCATCCTAGCTGCATCTCGGTTCAAATCTCCTGCCCTCTCGGCTCTTCCCTGCGTCCTGGGCAACAGTGCAGCTGGATCCACAGCAGAGACAGCGCAGAGCTGAGGACCACATTGTTTTCAGCTGTGGAATCTCTTCCCCTTGGGCCCCCGGGGTTTTCTTTTCATTCTTTCTATTTTCCAGGAGTCCTGGCATGGAATTAGTGCCATCTACTTGCCAGCCTCCCTTCCTTCCCTTGCTCCACTGTTGCCGGCAGGGCGAGATAAGAAGTGAGACAAACACGCAGTGAAGGGAGAGCACAGCTTTACTGGTGATGTCCGATGATCCAAAGAGGAGATTCATAACAATCTCTCCATTTTTATAACCTCCAGTGTCCACCCATTACACACTACCCAACTAAACCCCATCTTATTACTATGCCCCTAAACAACCAACAGGATGGTCCCTTATTACCTATCCCCACCCCACTCCAGCCCCTACCGGGCTTGGAAGCCTAACTCTTATGTTTTGACTTACTATCCCCATTATCTATACAGAAGAATGCAAACGTGTGAAAGACAGGCTGTTTTCTACCCTTAATATTCTAAGCTACCCAGCCACAGTGAATTCTCAAATCTTAAGCATACCCCTTAAGGCATCACCACCAGTCCAGCAGCCAGTCCAGAAGAGCATAGTTTGTCCTTTCTTGCATTTATATTGTCGCGTTTTGTTGTTTGATAAAATAAATCTTTGGGTTGTTGTAACTCTATTTCAATCTCTCGTCACTTATATCGCCCCCTAGTGTCCAAAACAGGACCGTTACCCAATCCCCTATGAGCATTTCCTAGACCCTAAATAATTTCCTCCGTCCCTAACTGAGTATCATAATATGAAATTATTTTACTTGTGACCTGACTGAAGAAAGTTAAAATTAAAAACACATTGTGAGAAACACAGAATCTTTGGTTAGGTCTCATTCCTGGTCATTGCACCTGGCTCTGAGTGATAATGTGAAAAGTACCAGCTCTGGCTGTCTAATTTTCTGAATAGGCATGAAGCTGTGTCAGGGGAGGTGTAGTTTAGGAAAAGGGTTAGGGTTAGGGTTAGGGTTAGGGTTAGGGTAACCACCAGAATGGCATTGGAACTGGCTCCCCAGGGAAGTGGTCATGGCAGACCAAATCTGCCAGAGGTTAAGAAGGATTTGGACAATGGTTGCAGGCACAGCTTGTGATTCTTGATATGGTCCTATGCAGGGCCAGGAGTTGGACTTAAAGATTCTTCTGAGTCCTTTCCAGCTCACGATATTCTATGATTCAAATTAATGATTTTTCAGTCCCAACCCAGCTAGTTATCTTCTTCATAATTTTTTTGCCAAGATAATTTGACCTTTCTCTAGGCCCAAATTGTGACATACTCACTGTAAAAAATGCTCAATAGAGAGTTAAACTTTTAACAATTAGTTGGATTTACATTTAATTGCCTTTCATACTGATACATTCAGGCATTAGATGTAGGTCCTACATATAATGACTGCACAATCTTGGCCAACAATTTCCGTTCTGAAATTGTGCCTTGTATTAATTGTTCAAAACACCAAGAAAGCTCAAGACAATTGGGTAGAAGCATAAAAACTCTAGGCAACATGCAGGGGAGAGAAAGGAGGCAATCACCAACCTTTTCTTTACACAGAATATTATGCTGCCAGATTAACTCCAGATTTCCAGTATTATCAATTCTTGTGAAGGTGAGCACTGCATTAAATTCTTTGGTATTGATACTATATGCTGCTATGTTAATGTGGAGGAGGGTTTCATAGACAGAGATAGTACTGCTAAGATATGATAGATTACTGTCTAAATTTAGAAACTGGGAAGGCATTCAATTAAGATTTAAAAGGACAGATACTGGAAGTTAAATATCAGACAATTGCTAGAAGCCCTGTAAAACATATCTATAACAATCCTAATTGCCGCATAACTAAGTCTTGCCATCATTCAAAGCACAAAGAATTTTGCATCTTTGATCCTAGAAAACAAACTAGTGAAATTCTTGCTGTCCTCAATAAGGGATATTTACAAATTTCAGGCATCTGATTCTGAAAACCTGTAGGAGATTTCACACTACTTTAGGTAGGCTACTGATTCAGGGATGTTAAGAACCAGATATTAATGTCCTGAGAAACAAATAATATTTGCACACTGTGATTTATGTGCCAAAAATTGTAAATGCCACTTGTTCATGAATGACAGAAGCTGTAAACTGAAGAAAGGTTCGGCAAAGCTCTTTGCTTCATTTTCATGGTATTAGCCTAAGAAAGGAAAGTTTTACATTACAATCACCAGCTTATCACCTATACTTTTTATAAAAATATACTTGTTTTTCTAAAATGTTTTTGCATATGTACTTATTTAAGTAACTGAAACAGCAGAAGGAATACTCATCTCACACTCATGGTTGAACTGCAGTCTAACTTAATATTGTCAAGTACAATGGAGGACATCTGTGTATCTGGAAAACCCAGTCCACCTCTCTATCTAGGAAATACCTTATTGAAAATAGAATGTTCTACTCCATGAAAGTTCAGCTCAAATGATGACGAAGAGTCTGCAGAAGTCTTATGAGGAGCAGCTGAGGTCATTTTGTTTGCTCAGCCTGGAGAAGAGGAGATTTCATTGCAGTCTACAACTTCCTCATGATGAGAAGCAGAAGTGCAGGTGCTGATCTCTTCACTCATGTGACCAGTGACAGGACTGAACAAAGAGGACGAAGCTGAGGTGCGAGATGTTGAGGTTAGATATCAGGAGAAGGTTCTTCACCCAGAGGATGGTTGAGCATCCCCGGGGATGTAGTCACAGCACCAAGCCTGACAGAGTTCAAGAAGCATTTAGACAATACTCATGCACATGTGATTCCTGGGGCTCTCCTGTGCAGGACTTGGAGTTGGACTCAATGATCCTGATAGATTCCTTCCACCATAGCATATTCTATGATTCTATGACCGATATGTTCACAAATATAAGCAAGGCTGGCTGTCTTGATGTGCTTCCTATTATTTTGGTGAAAATTATATGAGCTTACAAATAATCTCATATGCCTAGTAAGGCACAAAAAAGGACACATAAACCCCAAAAATTGTTGTTGAGAATTTTTAATGGCGATTCATAATAACTAGATGAAAAATTGGAAGCATATTGATGCACAATATTTTCTTTATTTTTTTTCTTAATTGGACTGAATATAACCCAGTTTCTCTTACATCACAATCACAAAATATTTCCAACATGTCAACATGCTAGCCACATAGTTATTGTGGCTACAGGTTCCTTGGGCAGAAGAAATTATGTTTATCCAGGCTGAAAAAAATGGAGTAGATAAATTGCAGTAGAGCAAATTAGTTAGAGGACATCATGCATTTCTAGCCTAATGTAGTGTCACAAATTCACTCAAGAGGTATTGAGTATAACGCTTTCATGTACACACAATCCCCCTACATTTCTAGCCATATTGTTTGTATTACTATAGCCATGAGTAAATAAGTCTGATTTCCTCTAGCAAAGTAGTAGCAGTTTCATAGTGAAAAGTTTCTAGTTCTGCCCTAGTTTCCACTGCCCTGAAGAGTCATTTCAACAACCATCAGAGCTTGATCACCACATAGTGCAGCACAATAGCTCTCTTCTAGAATTATATTGAATTACTTGACTTACAGAACTTACATAATTTATCTTCCCTTTTCTCAGTTTATCTTGTTGGTACTGTGTTAAAGTATAAAGACCAATTTTCATTAAAAAAAAAATCAACATGATTCTAAGTGTTTTGCTGTGTAATTAATTGTAAATCTTGGGCAGAAATAACAGGTTCTGAAAGATGTTGTAATACAACCCACTTGTATTACTCACCCAACCATGCTCTGCAACTACCAATAGATCCTTCAGTTCCATGCATGTCTAGATATATTAATCTTGAAAATGTAACCTCACTTTCATTCATCAATAATAAAGGTTTCCATATTTAAGCCATATTTAATAAACAAAAAGATTGTGACCTTTCTCAAAGTTAATCAAACTAAACAATATCTCAAGTATTTACAGTGTTTCTATTATATTAGTCATTAACTGCACTGAACTTCTGTTTTGATTTTCCAAGATAAAGTAATTTCCTGTGCTGCAAAACAGAAGCAGTATTGCTGAAGTGAGTGACTTGCCTTATTCTATGCAATGCCTTTCTTTCTTTACGTGTGCATTTTTTAGCATGAGTGACAAGTTAGTAAAGGACCAACTGTTTGAAAATTAGGAAAAAACTTTTATTACCTGGGCAGAAAAGACAGCTTAGTGCAAAGTATACACTTTTTTTTCTCTCTCCTTGCCTCTATCCTATCTACTGATTCTTGGTAAAAATATAACTCTAGCAGCCATGAAAGCCACAAGGCTACTGTTGTTTTAGCAAGAAACTAAAGAGTAGGAACCAAATAATTAATTGACACACTGATAAATTTGGAGGAGGGTCAGAGACCCAGAACTACCTTGCTAGTCAACAAGTAAAGTAAGGTAAAGAGCTTGCAATCAGTCAAACAGTTAAAGGAAGTTAAAGGAAGTTACTACAGGAAAGGGATGGTTTTCTACCTTAACATGTCCTGGAGGTGAAGTGGCTGTAGCAGACGAGAAGATAAAGAAGCTATTGTGTATGTCTCAAACACTGACAGCCAGATAGGTGCAGAGTCAACCAAGGATTGTTGGTAATAACAACCAAGAATTGATAGCAACAACTTGCTGTGAGAAAGAAGAGGATATGACTGTAGAAGGGGGCTATAAGGAGGTAGGGCAGCATTTTTCTGGGACAAACATCCTAACTCTGGCTCATAGAGAAAAGCACAACACAGTACAGTGCAAGAACAGTGATGAGGTCAAGAAGTGGGTGTGGACTGTAAGGGATGATCAAGACCACAGAAGATTCACAAAACCCTTCATCCCATTTCCAGAAAGGATTACAAGAATGGACCATGCACAATAAGTGATTTGCATAGAAAGTGAGAATCCTAGCTCCAGGGCAGGGAAAACTTATCTATAAAAAGGCACCCCCATGAAGCTGAGCAGCACCTCCAAGACCCTGGACAACCCAGCTGGATCGATACTGGAGTCAGGATTTGTTATCTCTTTTTCCCTATTTCTTCCTTTTTTACAATCTGTTTTTCTCTCTCACTTCCTTTCTTTCTCTCTCTCCTTTAATTCATCTCCCTCTTCTCTTTCATTCTACCCCTCTGTTCAAAACTCACTGCTGCTTGCTTATACAAGGAGATCAGGGCCTAACATACCTGTTTCCATGCCAAATATATAATTTACTAATAAAACTTTGTAAGCTTTTGTGGGTCCTCTGACTTTTATCATTCCTTTCAACTACAAGCATCTATGAATCTTGTATGCTCCCTTCCCCTTAAGTGTGGGATTCCACTAAAGTGTACAAAACTGAAACAACGTTGAGAAACTGGAAACAAACACAAAAATGTCTTTGGCCAGATTTTGTGCCACTCCATCAAAAAGATCAAACCAAAGTCCTAAAGCAAACCCCTTCAAAAGCTACTGTGTAATATTATGCAAGTTGCACTCTTCTTGTCTCAGATAACTAGAGTTTGTTCATCCTAGGATTAAACACACATAAGAGTCAAAATGTTCTACCACTGAACGTTCTATGACCTAATAGCAATGCAAGGTCCCATGTAAGTTTCTTATCTATGTTAGATTCAGACACTCAAGAAGTAATAGAAGACCTTGGCCAGACTGCAAGGGGTCCTAACTTGGGCATCTGTCTCTACCTAATGAAAAACAGAGAGCATATGTCTGATGCAACATCATTAAATTGTAAAAGCTAGAGAAGCCAGGTCTGCACACTGGCTTTGTCATAAAACTACTGACAACTCAGGCACAATATATTTGGAGTTGTATGTACTCGTACCATCATATTCAGAACAAAAGAGAAGCGAAAAGGGAAGTATCTCAGCTCTTTAGTATCAACTTATGGATACTTCTTTATATAAAACAACAGACTGAAAAAAACCGCCTTTCTCAGTTTTCATCAAGTGCAAAAGCTACAACTTTTCAAGTAAGTGCAAGCCTTTGCTATACATGAACTGATTGTTATAGCCATGAATAACAAACATTCTGGTCTCTCAAAAGCATTATTATGCACAACTTTCAAATCATATTTATGCACAATAAAGTGTATATGAGAGATCTATGCCAAAACAACAGCATTTTAAAAACACTTAGGTTATTCACAACTAGTGTAGTGAGACATTAGCTCGCAAATGGTTCTGTCCATCATAGCTCTGATGTCTAAAACACATGGGATTAAATTACTTTTCAGATGTTTATCCCTCTCTACTGGCCTTAGAAGGTGTCAAGATGACTAACCTAGAGCTTTAACTTTTAGATAGCAACACTTACACTTTTCATACATAAAAATGAATCTTGAGGGGGAAAAAATGTCTTGCGACAGCTCAAAATTAAAAGAAGGCTGCAGTATGAAGTGGTTATAGACACCTGCCTGGACACCTAGAATTAGAAATAAGACAGCTGAAAATACATGTTAAGAAATAAAAAAAAAAGGAATTTTTTTTTTTTTTTTTTTTACTTTCTACAGGAAAGCAGGTTTTAGATCTTAATAAAACCAATGGTAACACCCTTTGCCAGGTTTCAATAGTTTTGTGTCCAAAAGGAGACTGTGGAACCCCTGGTATGAAATGTTATAAATGCAAATTTTAAGATAGCTTTAGATTTCATTATCTGATAACAGATCATATCTCATCTTCCTACTAGCAAACCTAGTCCTTTACATGCAGATTCCCACAATGGAAGCTGAGTCCCACATACTGAACTGGAGATGTGTAAGACGCAGACACTGTCCTTGAAACAAGATCACAGGATCTGTCCATAACAGTGTTAGGGCCCTGGGTTCATTCACAGGCTTCATCATGCCTCCCCAGGGCTGTTGTCACCCTGCCCATAGACCAGGACCCCATTTTGGTTCATCTCAGAGCTGTTAGACCCTGCTCCAGAAGTCATATAGGAGCAAAACTCCCTAGCCCTGTCTCTGTCCCTGTCTTCCAGATGGACTCCTGACTTATAAAACAGCTTTGCCTCTTGACCATCCTCCTATAGCTTCAGACCGCAGCCCCTGGATGTACTCGAGACCTGGTGCACTCCTCCCAATCTATGTATAGGGTGTGACACTCTATGGTAAGGAATATCCCCTCGATGAGTTCTGATCAGCTGTCCTGACTATGTTCTCTCCCAGCTTTTTGTGCACCCATTCACTGGCAGAACATGGGAAACTGAAAAGTTCTTGATTGAGAGTAAGCACCACTTAGCAACTAAAACATCAGTGTGCTATCAACAATATTTTCATACTTAATACAAAACACAGCACTGCATCAGATCCTTGGAAGGAAATTAACACCATCACAGCTGAAACTAGGACAGTATCTCAGAACTATGAATCCATGCTAGAAACACAGACAAAAGAAACTTTTGCAGAAATGCAAAAACATTTCAGAAGAACATCCTAAATCACTTTAATCTTTTAATCAAATTATTATCTGATTTATATGAATTTTATGATGCCTGATCTTCTGTTTATATTAAATTTTTTGTCTCAACAAACCAAAAATGTAGTATCATAATACCATGACCATTGTTGTTCCTTTATAGGAACAGAATAATGTAACTATAAGATGGAGCTAATATATCCCTAATTTAATGCAAGACCAGACTATGGGCTGCAGGTCATTGGCTCAAAGAAACAAATTATGAAAATGAATGCACAAACACATGCACACACAAACATATATATGACTGTCTGAAGAGCTAAAGTAGTGAGTATGCATAGGCATGCATATATAAGTATTCAAATGTACTGCCTTTACTGCAGCTGCCTAGAAGGGAAAAAAGACAATATCATGTGATACACTAACCAAAATTAAATAAATGAAAAATATAGAATCCAAAATAAAGCATTCAGTGTTGGCAAAATAAGTACGAAAAGTTAAAATTGTTTGTTCAGCCTCTCTCCTCTTGAAATAAATGTGTTCCAAATGAAAAATCAAGTTCCAACACAGGTTCAGTTTTCAGTAAAAAGACTGCTTCATCAAAAATTTTCAATCATTTTTTCATTATTCAATAGCAATACTGCCTGCCACCAACTCAAAGGTGAAGAAATTGCTTTTGTCTGCAGCAATACAATATGATCATCCAATCTGTCCTGCAACATCTCTTTGAGAGAGACCTGGGGATGTTAACAGATAGACAACTGAACATAAGCCATCAGTGTGCCCAGGTGGCAAAGTAAGCCAATGGCATCCTGGTCTGTATCAGATATAGGGTGGCCAGCAGGACCTGGCACTGATCATCCCCTATACTCAGCACTTGGTGAGGCTGCACTTTGAGTC
>VYZS01048152.1:0-10411 GCA_013400695.1 Neodrepanis coruscans
GGACTTACTCTGTTCTTGATTTAATGCCTGGTGAGGACATGCCTCTCCATTACACCAGTCTTCACAAAACTGTAGTGTATTTTATAAAAAGTATTTGAAGAGTCTTCATTATGAATATGTGGTACAAGTTCTCACTTAGAGGTAATGGGTCTGGTTTGTGAAGGAACACGAACTCTACTGCATAGGGAAGGGAGATAAATACACTGAAATAGCAGTATTCGTGCAAAATACAATGAGCTTTTCACGGTCCATTTTAATCCAGCCTTTACAATAAAGATCCAAGAACATGAAATAACTTAGATTGTTGAGTCTTTTTTACTTGGTGGTAGTAAGAAACAGCAACAACATCTTTGTGCTTGTGGCTTTCATTGTATGAACAAGAGCTGGGGAGAAAGGAAGAGAGTTGTATCATGAGATATGACCTTTAGGACCACGCCAGGAGCCTAGGAAATAATACGATTTTCTTGCTGTAAAAATCTTGGCAAATTGACAAGCTTCAAAGCAATTTATTCTTAATATGAAATTCACCCTTGCCCTAAGCACTTCTTTTCATATTTGAGGCTTAGTACAAATTGATTAAAGGCAAAACAGCCAAGGATTTCTGAAATGTCAGGACCTTTCTGCTGTTCACCCAACCACAGTTGTCTCATTTTATTGCTCAGCTAAGATGTGGGGATGTCATGGTGCTTGGGACACCCTATGTTTGTCTTCCTTGCATCCTTCCTGCTCCCCCAGTCAGTTCAGCTACACCCTGTAGCAACCACAGCTTTATTCCAGATTGGTCAGCAACAGGGAGAGCTGTTGCTTTTGCCATCAACCCTCCCAGTTGAGCCCCTCCTGAACTCTTGAGCAAAGTTGAACAGAGCCACGGGAAGGAGATGGTACTTGGACAGCCTGCTCTAGTTGACTCCACTTGAGCACAGGAGTCAGCACAGGACTAGATGATCTCCAAAAGTTACTTCCAATCTCAACCATTTTATGATTCTGTAGCTTCTGTGTCACAGCTATGAATGAGCCTCTCGTTCCCACTTAATTCTAAACCTGACAGATTTTGGTCATACCACCAAAATGCCTGATTTTAGTAGGGATATGGCTTTCTATTTTTGCAGTGAACCCTGGGTTGTTGCCAGAAAGGATGGTGTTTCAGGGTCAGCCTGAAGGAGGGACTTCTCAGGAATGTATCAGTGGGACACTGACCAGAGATAGGAAGCAAAGAATCACAGAATCACAGAGTCAAAGAATTAACAAGGTTGGAAAAGACCATAGAGATCAAGTCCAACCTGTTACCTATTACCTAACACCAGTCTATAACCCAATACCATCCCATCATCTAAATCATGTCACTAAGTACATCATCCAGCCTCTCCTTAAACACATCCAGGGACGATGATTCCACCACCTCCCTGGGCAGCCCATTCCAGTGAGAAATCACCCTCTCTGTAAAAAAGCACTTCCAGGCATAGGATAGAGAGAGGAGAGGAAGATCTCACTAGGTGAAGTAAAATACCCATTAACCATCATCCTAAACCCTGACCATGCAGGTCGCCTCATGTCACATTCTGCAATGACTATATGGTGAATTTAGTGGAAAAGGAGCTTTTTCACCTTCCCGATTTTCACTGACAACGAAAGGTGTCTGCCTGGTGAGGCCAGTGGTTTTGGAAAGGATTGGATGCAATGTTCAGAGGTTTCAGTATTCTGTTGACATAAAGACAGCACTGCACTGCACTGCACTGCACTTGGCCAATGATCTGTCCTTGCTGGAGTCCTCAGATCTTCCCACAGTACTATTGTCTGTGAAGTTCATTAATGTGCAATTTGCTTCCTTCTTCTCATTAATAACCATGTCAAGTAAGAATACTCTTAACAATCCTGTCTGTGGGGAATTTTTATTTTAATGAGAGAGATTCAGGCTTCTTGCTCAGCCATAAATGTGGTATCCCCTAGGGTTTTCCACATTGTCCCAAACCCCCCTCTACTACTGCTTCATGGGTGTTTTGCTGTTTAGAGGCTTACACATCAAATTCATCTGGGCACCCCAAAAATGAGACAGGTGCATAGCCTCTTTTTCAGATACATTCAGCCCTCTTCTGTCTGTATATAATGATGGCCCAGAGCATTCAAAGCATTAGATACATGTAAATGCAAAGTGATAACCCTAAGCTAAGTTCCTCTTTTTAAAACCAAAAAAACCAACTACAAAACAAAAACAAACCAAAAAAGTTTAATCGCATATCTTAGAGCTAAAAACCATTCTGGTTCATTGGCATTGTGTTTCTGGATTTGTTATATTCCTTTCTACTAGATTCTGACAATGGCTGTTAATTTTGCCTTGGAAACATGACCAATGATTGTTCAAAAGAAGACCTGAAAAGGACTTTTGATTTTCCCACCTTCTAGTTGGGGATTTCTTACCCAGTCAAAGAGTGGCCACAGAAATTGTTGATTCAGCACTTAGCATAGCTGAGATCGAAAGAAGACCTGTTCCTGATGGAGGAAATTTCAGCTTGCCCATCAGTGGACTTTGTAAGTTACGAAACTCCATAGCCTAGGCTGCTGTGGATGACAGAAGGTAAGTGGGTTCAAGTGAAGAATCAACAAATAAAAAATTCCTCTGAGGTATATCTAATGCAATGAGGAAACACCTCTGTCTCTGGAAAGTCCCTGAGAGAGAAATCATTCAAAGCTGATATCTGGAGGAAATACTAACCCTCTCTTCTGATACTCCTGCCTAAACATCAGTTTTTGTCCACGGTGATAGATGGGATTTGGGTCGAAAGGGACATTTGCTGTCCTGTTGCACAGCTACTTTTGTGGTCTTGCACTTCATTGGGTTTCCATCCCCTTCTGACCTCCATCCCCCTAACTCACAGGAGGTTTCCAACACATCAGCTGAGCTGAATGCTGAATTGCAAAAGACTCAGCTCTGGTGGAGGCAGTGAGAATGGCACATATGGGAAGAGGTGGTGGAAACCTCTTCCATAAGAATATAAAAGAGTTGTGGTTCATAAAACCAGTTACCATTAAACAAGCCTAAGGCTAAAAGAGGATTCCTCCATTAGGGTGAAAATAAAGCAGAGGTTTTCTTGATCTCTTAACTTCATCTGATCCACAGCAAGATAACAGGAGCAGTCAGAGGGCTGACAGCACCTGCCAGAATGCTTTCCTTTGCTGGCCTCCTGTTATGGAAAATGAAGATTTTTCCAACCAGCCTAATCAGCTGCACGTTGCAGCTGGCTTACCCCATAATACTATGCAAAGCTGGCATATGGCTCATTACAATATACCCTGACTAAGTGTTCAGCCAAACAATCCACCAAGGCATTTTTGCTTCTCTGATGTGCTGTTTGCACTTTTTGCAAACAAAGCAACAAACAAGTCCTTTGGAGGCACTTTTCAATTTTAGATGAGGCTTGGGGATGCTGAATTTCTGTCTGAACTGTGAATGATGTTAGAAGCTGATTCCCTATCCCTTCCTAGATGGACAGTTTTCTGTTGCAAAACAGCTCCAGTTCAGGTTCCTGGGAAATCTGAGCTTGCTCACACATCACTTATCTGTGGCAGTGAATAGTAGCTCTCAAGATGTTGCCCATGGTCTTGTCCCAAGGTGCACATCTGTGAACAATATCCATCTTGGCCAGCAGCCTCTGTAACTCCTGGTCCTGCTCAGTTTCTCATCACTTAGACATTACCTGCACTGTCCATTGTGGGGTGGAAGATCTGGTTTCACCACAAACACCTTCAGGGGTTTCTGGCTGAGCAAAGGAGTTTATGAAGCACACCTTTGTGCTTACATGTACTAAAATTTAGACATTAACAAGAAAAAAACCCGTAGTCCTAAGAGGCAGGATTGGCTACTGCGGTCTCCCAGCAGTGACTGAGACAGAGATAACAAGCTGAACATAAAGGGAAATGCTTGTACCTCAAAATGGTTCTCTTGAACAGTTGTGCTACACTGCTTTTGAGAGAACCCATGTGTTCTTTGTAGACTCTTTTCTTTCCAAGCAGTCATCATTTGGCTGAACTGGTGCTCATAATCTTGACATTTATACCATTCATTCCCTGCCTTATTACTAGCATGGAGAAGATTCATTTGGACCACGTGTCTTGCTCTGGAGGCTGATAAAGATCCTGCAGAGTAAAGTAGAAGCACTTACAGGTTATTTCTCTGCCAGAGACAGCAGCACTCTGGATTTGGAAGCAGAGAGGGCACTTGGCAAGTGATAGCTTCCTCACAATTCCCTCAAAATGCAAAATGTCCTTAATAAGGACAACCTTGGGGATTTCAGCAGCTATTCCTATCTCAAGTGTACCATGTAGTACTGGTATTCTGCTCAGTATGTTTGGACCCCATTAAATTTCTAAATCACTGCTGCTGCAGATTATCACAGGAGCAACCTATACTTCAACAGAAAATCCAAAAACAACAGAAACTCAATCTGCAAAATAAGGCTTCTGTTCGTGTCCTGCTCTTGCAAAAGAAGTGCAATAACTTAGGAAAGTCCCTCACAAATGAAGGTGTAAACACAGCCAGACAGGTGCTGCTGAGTATCAGGTAGAAGCTCATAGTCAAAATTAGCAGAAGTTTGCAGACCTAAGAGGACTATGGCAACACCGTGGAAATAAATTCTCACGAGGCCCTACTCGTCTGCCCTGGTGGGTCGGCACGGGCTCCACTATATGGACCACCAGGCTCTGGCTGGTGCTGTGGCCCGACGTGAGTGAAACAAACGGGAGGGCGGGACCCTTCCACCGGCAGAAGGAAGGGACCGAGGAAGATGGACGGGGGAAAACCAAACCAACCAACCAAACAAAACACAAATAAATGCACACCTGGTTGTGGCTCCCTCCGCGCTGGGAACAAAGAGTGGCTGCGGCGCCGGCGAGGGCCGGGAGGGGGCGGCCGAGCGCCGCCGAGGCCGGGGCGAAGCTGCGGAGGGAGCGGCCGCGATCCTCTCTCTGTGCGTGGTGTTTCATCGCCGCTAATTAGTTCGGCGGCCCGTGCGAACTGCTTATCCAGAAGGGCATTGGAGCGTCAGCCCTCTTGGCTTGTCTCCTGAAGCGTAGGGCATGACAGCGAGCTTGCACATCTTGCTGCTTAAATATGCTGTTTAAATAAGGCACGTCTGAAATCTGGGGGCGGATGCGGTAGCCGGGATTAATCTTTGTCAGAATATGAAGGCAGCCTCGTCGGATGTTCCTTGCAAAAGATATGCAAATTTGCCATTCAGAGTTGTAAAGACCTATTTCTTAATTGCCATTAATATCAGTCGCTGTGCCTGTCCCTATATCGTGCTATAGAGGCGTGGAGCTATAATATACAACGAAAGGCAAAGTATTTTTCTACCAGAGGTGAGAGCAGCAACGGCTCTACAGACGATTCACTTACTCGACATGGCAATACCAGTTCTTACCAGCGTATTGTTACTTGGCCACGATGGTCACATTTTCCAGACTGCTGGGGAGTATCAAATTGCCCTAAACAGGTACAGAATAGCTGCAAAATTGTTTATCTTGGCAAAACCTGGGAGAGGTGCAGAGAGAGAATGTGATCCTTCCCAAGTCTAAATCATGTCGTTGAATTCCTTGAGGGAAATGCATGTGGCATTTTTATATATTTTTAAGTCTCTCTACTACAGCATAGAATCAAATTTGTCATACACTAGCTTAGCCTGAATGGGAGAAATCCTTTTTGAAAACTGAGATGGTAGAACCCCAGTCTTGTGCAGCAAATGCAAAGACTTTAGAAAATCTGGACAATGCTAAAATCTCATCCTTGTCCTCCAAAAGGAAAAGGATTTCTCTGCATTAAAAATACATGATCTTCTGACTCAATGCATTCTAGAAAAATTTAAAATACAGTCAGCAAGATGCAACCTAATTTCTGGTATTTCTGGATGAGTATAATAAAGGAAAGGGAGATCTTCATTCCACTAATATTTTTAGCTTGAAAAATTGTGGGTGATTCCCTGGACAAACCTGGTGACTCTGCTGCACTCATTCCAGTACAGATTCGGTACTCTGTGGGTCTGTTGAAAATGTGGATGCCTCTCCAAATCTTAGTGTTGCTGTTTTAGGGGAATTTCAGTAAAATTTCTCACAGAGCTCCCTGGGAGTGGGTTTGGATATCCTCCTCGATCCAGAGTCAAAGGCCATGAATGCCTGCACTTCTGTTCCCATGAGCACCTAATGGCAACAGAGAAGTCCTATTCTACCCATGCTCGTCAGGGTGGGCTATCTGACTTTGTAATGAATTCATTCTAGGACCTAACTAATCCCGTTAACCTCTAGTATGCACCTTGTGTAAAAGTACCTGTAGTGGGTCTCAAGAAAGATCAGCATTGTCTCCATCACTGACCAGTTGAAGATAGCAAGGGAAGACTGTAGGGAAGATGGAAAGCATATCTCAAGATTTCCCAGGCCCCTTGGTCAGTCTTACTGCAATATGTGGCTGGTTCAACCACATCTGATGCCTCTATACTTAGTATATCTGGACAGGTTTTCTTCCATTGCCCAGTGCCCTTTGAAAGTCCTGCCCACTCTTTTGTCCACTGCGTCCTGTAGCAAGGATTTCCATTGTGTAACTGCATGTCCTGTGAAAAGAGGACCTCCTGTTGTTATCCTGCCACCCACTACCTGCTAATGCCATGTTCTTCATTTGGTGAGATGGAGGAGAATTTACATCTTCCGAGCTATTTGTAGTCCTATAAACTTTCACAGAATCATAGAATCACACAATAGTTTGCATTGGAAGGGACCTTAAAGATCGTCTAGTTCCAACTCCCCCACCATGGTCTTCCACTAGACCGGAATGCTGAGCTCCATCCAAACTGGCCTTGAACACTTCCAGGAATGAGGCATCAGCAACTTCTCTGGGCAACCTATTCCAGTGCCTCACCATCCTCACAGCAAAGAATTTCTTCCTAATATCCAATCTAAATCTCTCATTTTTTTTCAGTTTAAAGCCATTCCCCCTTGTCCTATCAATATGTGCCCTTGTGAAAAGTCCTCTTGTAGGCCCTCTTCATCAGGTACTAGAAGGTGCTATAACGTCTCCCTGAAGCCTTTCCTTCTCCAGGCTGAATGCCCCAGCTCACTCAGACTGTCAACTTTGTTAGACCTCCTGCTATTCTTTTGGGACAGTGCACAAAGGAAAAACTATCTGGGGAAAGCTTCTTAGCTGGAACTGAAGGGAGAAAGTGTGTAAAATATTTTCAGATGTGTGATTTCCTATGACCAGCTTCCAAACCACTTTGCTTAGTCTAGAGCTGGCCATTTGGAGCAATCTGATTTAGGACTGTTGCAGTAAATGAAATAAAAGCTGGAGAGCACTTTTACTGCCAAAGGTGGTGGTGGTGCTGAATTCAAGCTACATATAGCCCTCATATCTACAGACTTCTCAGAAGAGGTTGGAGGCAATGCTCCTCCTCCATTTCCTCCTTCTATGGGAGATCTGAATTGTGAGAACAGTCCATACAACTGAGTTGGGTATCTCAATCTAATTCTTTCTGATAGGAAAAAGCATGCAGATAAGGTAAGATACACATTCCTTCTTCCCAAAATCTGGACATCCATGTGGTCTAATTGTCAGCTGGCCCTAGACTCTGCATTTCTTCCTGGGATTTCTCTGCCCATTCACTCACAGACCTATCTCCAGGAAATCTGTGTGGAGGCAAGGGAAGAAGTTTCCTGAGCAGGAGACAGTTCACACAGGCAGCTCTATTAGATTCTGGTGACAAACAACATTAATAGGAACCAACATCAAACCCCAGCAGGGAGCAGTAATAGAGAACTTCCCTTCTGCTGTTCTCACTACTGGCATTCAGGGCCTGAGGCCTCCTCTTGGAGGCTGGGTTCATTCTCCATCACTTGGCTCCTCATTGACTCGAACTGCCAAAGAGGACATCTGGTAGAAAAGGGAGCTGGTGCTTTTTCTGAGGCTGAAATGCAGTGTCTTTATTAGCAGCTACATTTAGGCTTCTAACTAATTTCGTCTAGGCCACTGAGCAGTTGGAGGATGACAGCAGCTCCTCTGAGTTTTGAGGGTACAAGTGCACCTAAAGGCTTCAACTGTATTAACATGTTTGGCTACTGTGTGACAGATCTGCCGTCGGGCATGAATTCAGGGATGGCATTCTAAGAGAAGCTGGCATTTTTGATCGGTTCATTGGTCATGACACCTGAGGCAGGGGTTTGCATAAATCTCAGACCCTATTTCCAACGCCTTTGATGATTGCAGTCACTGAAGTGAGTTGTGTCAAGGCGGCAGAGGCTCCGTTAGGAGGGATAAAGGAAGCACAAGTGTGAACAGCTGCATTACTCTCCACTGGAGCTGAGATATCCATCCTAACCCCAGGGTGGGCACAAGAAAGGGCTCCAAGCTTCTCAGCAGATCTTAACTTCCTCAGTGCCTCACAGTTTATTTTCTAAATCCTTATGTGTGGTTATTGGGAACTGAATCCCACCTGATATTACCAGATCTTCTAAGGGTTAGAGTAGATTTCAGAAGAATTTAGAAGAATTCAGAAGTTGGTTATGGTAGACTTAGTGAAATGGAGGCCATCAGCAAAGCTGATTTTTGTAAGCTCTATGAGATGCACAGGGAGTCAGCAGCAGTGCTGGAAGGTGGTACGAGGTCTTTTTCCACTTGCAGCTGTGAAGTGGACTAGCACTATCCCAGGTCTTGTGGCAAAGTCTGGGCTGGAAAGCTTCCTGCAAGGAGGGGATCAATGGTAGAAAACAACTCCCAATAAGGGTGAACACAGTAGGACAGCAGAGATCTAGGAGGATAAAATAAGATGCCTACAGGGATTTGAATTTTAAATAATTTGTCAGGTGCACAAGAAGCCAGATGGGTTTTAAACAGAGATTGTAGGGACAAGCTCATTGCTCAAGCAAAGAGGATCCTGATCCAGTTGATGCTTTGTATGTGTGCCACATATCTTATACTGACTGGGAAAAGAAATCCAACTTTGACTTGACTTGCTTTTCTTCATGTGTAATGTGTTTCTAAGGATCAGTTTGTGGAGCTGAAAGAGATGCATGGGCCGTGAATAGAACATGGTGCAGTGAAGCTAACACCCATACTCTGAATCAAGTATGTCTGCAGGTCACCGTGTGGACCTACCAGTTCATTCAAAACTGACTTACAGCTCTTAGCCTTGATATCCACTTGCAAAACAAACTCAGCCATTCTGGAGTTCCTAAGAAGGACTTGGCTTCTTGTTACTTCATTGGACATTTTCTCTTAGTCAGAAACTCCATATCAGTTCAGCTCAGTTCCATTCAAGTTACACTGCTGGGAGAGGGAAAGCTACCAATGTTTGCTTTCAGTATGAAGAACAATAATGTTGGAAGCACTAATGATGAGTAGGAAGGGTGTTTTCATAGAAAACATGTTGCCTACGTTTCATCTGAGAATGCGAAAAAACTGTGGTTGCCAGCTCTAAACTTGACAGGTTGCTGCCAAAACAGAAGCTTTGCCAATAAAAGCAAGAAAAGATTTGCTAGGAATACAGGCAGAACTGCTTTTGCTATTCACGAGTGGAGAACAGTTGGGAAATGATTAGTCCACAGTGCCACTTAGAACAACTTTATCATATGTGCCATATGGACTGCAACCCAAACTTCTCTATAGTTTAATATTTGCTAATAAAGAAATCAACAAAAAGAAGTTAAGTGGGAAAAGTTATATATATGACTATGTAGAGAGAAAGGGAAAAAGTTAAAATGGAAATGGAGAATCTTTTTTTTGGCAGAGATGCATTGCTAGACTTACAAGCAAATAGTCAAGAGATGAGAGCTGCAGATTTGCCCTTGGGGAGGAGAGAAGAATTAGCAGTCATCCAGCATGAGTGATATACCTCCTGGGAAAGAGAATCCAACACTTGAAATAGAATTGAAGAACCCCTTCTTCAAAACTTGCAGTGACTTTAGTCACAGCAGAATCCTGTGTTGTCCTCTGTCATGTTCTGGCCCATCATGACCATTAGTTAAGTTATATTCCTAGTACGAAAAAAAGGAACTATACTCTGTAATTCAGACAAGGATCTATTTTTTCAGCTATGTGAAAGTCAATAAAGACTTGTCAGTTGAGTCAATTGAGGGCTATGATCAGAGGCAGGTCAGTCTTATGCAGGAAGTACAACAATTAAGGAAGTCGGTTCCTAGGTTTTAGGTCTGGGGATTGAGTTTTTCCCTAAGCCAGAAAAATCGGGGACCAGATCTGGATAATCTAAAACGATTTTCAACTCATGTGTCAGAATGTACCTGCTGCCACTCCATCCATCCATCCATCTGTCTGTCCATGCATCCATGCATCCATCCATGCATCCATCCATGCATCCATCCATGCATGCATCCATCCATCCTTCCATCCATCCATCCATCCATCTGTCCATCCATCCATCCA
>VYZS01048156.1:0-17230 GCA_013400695.1 Neodrepanis coruscans
AAAAAAAACATAAAGGTAATACTTTTTGCATTAAAACCAGAAACTGTTGGAATGACTGAGAAGAAAATTCAAAGAAACAGCATCATCTTTCTTCACAAACACTGATATGTACAGCAAGGTGACCAGCTTTCCCTGAGATTGGATCCAGGATGTGCATCCAGGCCAGCACACTGAGAGGGAGACAAGGCAAGAGATCCTTCGTGACCCCTGCAGCATTCAGAGAACACTTAGTTGCAAACCGTGGATCCAAATTTGAGTAACTCCCCAAGCCTGGGGACTAGAGGGTTGGACTCAGGCCCACGCCTGCGAGGATGGCAAGTTTTGCAAAGAGTTCCTTGAAAATTCCATGAGTCACACAGGGCAGCACAGGGGGTACAGCAAATCAACACAGGGGGAGGGCAGCCAGTCTCTGGAGACAGCACATCCCCCCCGTGGCACCATCAGGGGTAAATGCACCCCCCAAGCAGCGCCACTGCTGCCAGAGAGCCCTGGCACAGCACGGAGCGGGGACAAGGAGCTGAGCAAGGGGGAGAGGGGACACAGGCCCGGGAGGGGCAGGAGGAATCAGCAAGGAGCACCTCTCATTCCTCACAAGAACAACCACAACAGCCAAGGGCTCAATGGGCAAAGGTGAGCAAACAGGCACAAGGGCACAGCCGCGGGTTAACCGAGGGCGGGGCATTCGCCTCTGGTGCGAAGGGAAAGGTTCTACAGGAAACCCGAACTGAAAATGAAAGAAAAAGGCAGGTTAATGGTTTTATGGATTAATGACAAAAAAAAAAAAAAGAAACCAAAATAAAAATGTTTCCTAATGCACACACACAGAAAAAAAAAATGTTGCTAAGTGTTAATGAGGTTTAATTTGACTACAAAACATGCTTTGTGCAGACACACACATGCATACACGCACACACTCAGCAGTGGGATGAACCAAATTTATTTTCTAAAACAATCCTTTCACAGTTTTGCAAGCTACAGGACTCATCAACTGTGACTTGTTTGTATTCTTGCAAAACAGTGGAGCCCTGCAATACTTTATGGATCAATATGGAGAGTGTTTTTCTGAATTCTGGGAAAGTACCATATATACATATTTAATTTAGCAATGACAAATGCCCATTGAAAAAGGCACTGTCTGCATTTGTGTAGTGGGAACAAAGAACTTCATTTGATTCAAAGCCCAGCACACAACAGAGTACAGTTATGAGGACTGCCAAAAGCAATCCAAAACCAACAAAAATCAGTAATGTTCACTCTAACTGCACTTTAGCTGTGCCTTCGTACTCAGCACCAGAATGAACACTGATAGTCTTTGAGCTTATTTTTTCACGTTCACAGCCTGATAAGTAGAGAATTGTTCTTTTCATTGTTTTACAGTTACCCTTAAATTAATTCGACTGGACAGCTCAAGATGACTGCAAGTTCCAGTTTGAGTCAGTGCAAGACCCTTCTGAAGCTCTTCCATTAAGCTGAGAGTCCCATTTAAATTACATTCAAATGCCTCTTACTGACTTACTTGCTTTTCCCTTTCCCCTGGGTGGAGCTAAGAGGGAAATAATCCTGGANATTTCTGGAAAGGCTCTCCTCTAGTGGGAACTCTCTACACCTTGGCAAAACTCCTCGGGAACTCAGATCCAGCCTTATTCAGAGCCAAAGTGCTCTGGCAGGCTTCCTGGACACAAGTTGAACACAGTCTTCTTCTACTTCCAGCCTTACTCTGACCACAGGCACTCCTGGCATGGCTCCCAGGGGTGTGGGTCTGTGTCTGCCTGCTGCAACTGGACAGTCAATCCATGGGTAACCCATTTGCCTCCTAAAAATGTTAGAAAGCCCCTCAGTCTCTCTTCAGAGCCTTCATTATCTGCTGTATCTCAGCCCATCATCTCTTGTGGTTTCAGACAATCAACTATAAGCAGTCAGCAGGTGAATATTGGTTTGGTTACCCAGCAGTACCTTCTTTAATGTCTCCTTTATACACACACACAAACAAACACACACAGACTTTGGTGATTCTCTGGTGCTTTGGGACCAAGGAAAGCTCTAAGCTTGGCAGACTTTACTATCTGTTAGTGTGTGAAGGGAGGGATAGAAACTATTCTTGCATTTGTCTTCACCTGCACAAGTTAACACTATGTGAAGGGGTGGGAGGGAAGGAGGAGAAAGGGAAGAGACATTTTCATGGCTAGCTGGGCTGTATCATCAGCACCACATCTCTATAGCAATTGTTGCCATAGTATCAACATGGCCTGTGCAATTAAAGAATATAATTTATTCTAAGGGAGATGGAATAAGCAGAACAGAGCCAACAAATTGCTGGGGAGATTTAAAAGGAAGAGGACTTAATCCTTGTTTTTCTACATATCATATCCTAATACCAAATCTCTGCAGATTACTTTGAAGAATCTTCAAAGACAATTACATCCTTTTTATACAACTGTGTATGTAGAGAGAGACTGGTACATCACATACTGTGAGGGTGAAAGCAGAGGAAGGCAGAGACTTATAGGCTTCAGGACTTGCACAGGGTGTGCTTTTTTAGGAAGGGTAACTGATCCCACTGTGAGGTTCTATTAGTTAATGAGCTTACCAGGACAATGTGCCTCATGCACCATGCAGCCAAACAGCAGCTAACTGCAAAACAGCACACAGGTAAGAGCTAATAATGATAATGATGTAACAACAACAACAAAAAATAAACTAGGTCATGATTAGTGCAAATTACAGAGCTTGGGTTTAAACCAGTCACCTGTGGAAGAAAAAAGCTAATGAACTGCCAGCCAGTAGTAAACAAGCTACAACTAAGGTACAGCTTGTGAAATCCATGGATTGTTAAGAAAAAAATATGATTGAAATAATGAAATTAATTATTAAGGAGAATTGAAGACGTTACAGAGGAAAGAAAGCAGCACCATTTGTAACACAGCTATTTTTCTGGAGAAGAGAGAGGCCTCCTAATATCTTCCCAAGCCTCACTGATCTATCTCTTGCCATGGAGTTTTCTGTGCCCTTAAATGACAAGCTTTTCCATACGAATGTGCTTGGTGTCAAGGAGCTCTTCTGAGATTAGAACCACTTCTAGAAACAAAAGTGTGACCTGGGCCATAGTGACTGATTACTGATAGCATAGAGCATGTTGTCTCCTTTTTCCACATTCCCAACCCTGACTGATCTCAGGGATGAAATCTGCAGGTTTGAACAAGGACATGTCTGAGGGGTCTAAGCATGAAAGAACTCAGTTGTGTATTCCTCACACAGTCCAGGCTGGGGAGAGAAGTCTGTCCCCAGTCAGTCTCAGACTCTGCAGCATGAAAAGATACTAAACCCCCCAGAAGGTAATTCAAATGAGCAAGTGAGAAAAGGGCAGTACTAATTGCTCATCAGAAAGGAATGTTGAGGTTGAAGCAGCTTCAGCTCAAAACTGAAAGATAAACCAACATCTCATTCTTGTCACTGGGTAACAGTCATGGGCTTTTCCCTGGCAAACGGTGCTGTGAGTTCTTTGGGCAAATCCACATCATCCAATTTATCAGCACTTCATGTACTTGAGACTGTGCACAGGCAATATTTACTCTGGATTTGCCCCAGGGACATGCAGAGGGGGGATTGTGGCAGACCCTTGATTGTCTCTGCCCCACTCTCTGTACACACGCCCAGGTGGCACAGTGCTCCTTTTCTGGAAAAATACCCCAGCAGGAAGGAAAGGAACTGTTCACTGCTGGGAGAACTGTTCCACTGTCCAGCTGGTTGCTCACGAGCAACTGCAGAGCATTAGGAGCCTGGCACATGCACTGCTCAGATCCCAGGACCCTTAGAGGGGATGGATCCTGTCACACCAGTCCTTGGCATGGGGAACTCCTGCTAAAGCCTTTCAGTATCTCCCACTGCTTATGTGGAGGGCAAAAAGCTGATTTAGAATGGAATACTAGTGCTAACAAGGTGTTGTGACCTGTCTCCTCACTTTTCAGCCTTACATTTTGCAGATTCCAGAATTCAAGGCTTTCCACAGTCTTAAGTTTTTTCCCAACCTAAACAAGTAAGAACCTGAGACAGGACATGCTGCTCTCTGGAGGCAGTGGGACATCCCTGCTACCCACACCCTATCCTTGGCAGCTAGTGTGGTTCCACTTCATTATAAGTACTGGCAGACCAAAGGAGGGGCAGGGAATCTCAGGGAATAAAAATATGTTCATCTTCTCCCATGCTGTAAGCAGGCAATGAGGAAGCTCAGCACTGCACCCAGCTCCTCAGGAGGACAGCTAAAGGTTAAATGCTTCCAGCCACTGCTCAGCCTTACTAGGGATTAAATCTGGCTGCAAACCTTCCCCTGATAAGGACTGGCTATGTTGGGAGGGAGGTAGGAACACCCATAAAAATAGTAAAGGAGAACCATTACCAGAAGCAAGTACCACTGGGTTAGCAACTTACTTTTTCCTTTCCTTATCCCTTTTAAGAGTTTGCGATCCTCCAGCCTGCTGAGCCTGAGACTGAAGCAATTCAGCTGCTGTCTTCCTTTGCTTAAATGCATTTACTTCATCATCCAGAGATTTCTTCTTATCCTCTAGCTTCTTTTTTTCATCCTGATGTAATTTCTTCAGGCGATCAAACTTTTCATGCAGCTAAAGGGAAAGCAGAGAGGTGAGCAGGACCCAGCACTACCAGATATTCTGGTCACAGGGAAATCTGAGATCTGAGCCTGCAAGTATTCCCTGGTCTCTACATAATTTCTAGCTCCTGAGCTGACAGTGCTTAGACAAAAGGCAGGGAACAGTCTCATTCCATGACAACTCACGAACCAAGCACTGTTCTAGTGATGCATCATCATGCAGACTAAGAACAGAGGATTGGCACAGCATAATTGTAAAAGAACTCCCAATCCATTTCCAGGGGTCTCTGCCTTATTCCTCTTTAAAGGACAGTAAATTAATGGATTTTTCACAGTGCTAAGGAAGTTGTATGGGTGTATTTTTTGTATGATGTTTATTCAGGGGCTGCTTCTCTCCTTTTGCCACACAGCACTTCTCCATCAGAATCAAGATGGCCCTTTCCTGGTGCAGTAACTTGTACACAGTAAACACTGTGATTCAGTTTTGTCCTACAGGATGAACACTTTAACATCCCCCATACAAGTTAAACCTTAGACTTCATGACAAGAAAGTCCTAAACCCCAATCTACCAGAAAGTGCTTTGGCAGGAACTACCTACTTGGGAGTGAATCTATCACTCACAACCATGAAGAGACAAGTATACTGCAGTCTTCACCTCTTTTTCAGCCTCCTTCAGCTCTGCTTCTTTTTCCTTGACCCTCTGGACAAACATCTGCCTCATTGCCTCTTCTTTTTTCTGCAGTTCCCCCAGAAATTCATTTCTTTTGGCTTCATAAGTTTCTTGTAAGCTAAAAAGGAAGGGAAGTCCAGAGATATGACTTGGGACAAACTTTGCTTCCTCTGAAATCAGGCCCTCACCATGAATATTGCTTGCACACAACACACTTGCTACTCACTCATTCACATGTGCCCAAGGTCTTTATCTAATGATTTCTGAGATCTACTGCACTTTTGTGTATCTTCAGTGTTGGGCAATTCAAAGAAACCAGCTGGCCACAAACACAAATTCAGAGGAACGCTACTGTATCTCTGCAGCACAAGTATTTCTACTCCTATACTTTGCAGTTTCACAGTTAATCCTGCACATGCCCCTGTGTTTTTACCCTCTCTCACTCAGCCAGTACCTTTGCTGAAGGCTGGATTTATCAGACTTGGCAGGTTTTCTTGCTGCATTGGTTCTTTCCATGCTCTCCCAAGGACACACACACACACACACACACACAGAGCACACCCAGCAACACCTCTCCCAAGCTCTCCTGTCTCCCCCAGGGATCTCACCTGAAGGGTTTGCTGTCTGGATCAGTGTCCTTAAAGCCCATCTCTTCCAGTTTACACCGTCTGTACAGCTCATAGTGGCGTGTGTGGGTCTGCTCACGAAGGTCCTCCATGTTCACACGGATCAGCATCTCCCGCAGCTTCACAAAGTCGCAGTGAGCTTCATTCTCCACTGTAAGATGACATGGTAGGGACTAAGATGGGAACAGAAAGACCTCTTCCCACATTCCCCACTTGTCTACTCCTCCAACATGTTTAACAGCCCTTCTGAGCAAAGAAAACTGTCACTATAGGCCTGACACAAGGATTTAACACAGGATAATGCCCCATGAGATAATGAAGTCCCACAAGCCCTTGCTCCTTTTATGAGATCCCACTGCCTCCTTTCACAGTATCTCCATTCATGCCATGAAAATCCCAGGGCTCAACTCACCCTGAACTGTGCCCCAGGGGTACTGACGAGCTTTCATCATTTTGTTTCCTATTTTCAGCTCCTCCGTGCTCCCGATCACTGCAAATGGCAAGTGGGCCTGGAACACATTTAATGACACCCACGTTAGTCCCTCTCAAATCTGGCTGACCTGCCAGCACACAGAGATTAGCACAGGCACTGAGCAAAACAGTCATTATGCACACGCTAATCTCAGGGAGTCTAGTCACTGGCCACTAGCCCACGACAAAGGGGGAGCAGGGTGGGTCCTTTTTGGAAACCTTGTTAGTGCTACCACTCTATAGCCTCTACCTGGCTGATCCTCCCAGCCACAGGGTCTCAGGTGAGATGAGCCAGTGCAAACTGGCACCAGAATGCCAGCTCCAACAATGTGCTGCGCGGCGCTGACTGCGGTGCTGTCCCAGGACTGCCGTGGCTGAGGAGAACATCTGCACAAGCACAGAAGCAGTAAAAGGTCTTGAAGCCTCCTTGATTTTATCCCCCCATCACTCTGTTGGTTCACACTGGAGCACAAGATCCTTGCTCCATCAGATCATGAGATGGAAATCCGTCCTTCACCCCCAGAGTAAAGGCTCCTTCCACTTGCTTCAGCCCTGGTGAGGAAGGGCTGAATGTGTCCCTGCACAGGGTCAGCCTCTGTGTGTCCCAAGGTCTGCCCCAGGCTGAGATGGGAAGGACCCTGCATTTCCTGGGGCTCACAAGAGGAATTTTCTTTTCATAAAGTCAGAAATCAGAAATAGTCACTTCTTAGTGTGAAAACGGTCTCTCTGCAGAAGGCAAAAGGTAAGAGACTTGCCCAGTGCAAGCTCAGCAAAATAGGAACAGAAACACTCCCAACATTTATCCTGAGCTCTGAAGACCTCACCTTACAGTCCCCTCATTCCCCAAACTCAGGCAGCCAGGCAAACCTCTCAGACAGTGCTGTCATATTTTGCTGCTTTTTTCTCTTGTGCAGTATTGAGATTTGTCTACATCTCCACTTATTCCTGGGAACTACACTGCATTCTGCCAGGCTGCAAAGAAGGTCTCTGGGAGAGTGAAGTAAGGGAATTTTCCAAGTGACAAAATGAACAATAGGAGCAAGAGGAACAGCCTGAGACTGTGGCAGAAACACGGCCCAAGGACCTGGTTACCCTCAACAGCAGAGACACTTCCTCCACTGGTACCAACTGTCCAGCTGCTGTCATTGACAGGGAGAAAGTGATGGTGATTCCTTTTTGCATTAGCAAGGAAGTTCCAGCTCCCACTATGTGGGACAGCTCACAGAGCTGTATGTGATTCCATTTAACTAGCAGGTGCAGGGAGAGTATTTTCTTAGTAATTAGACTAATTCAAAATGGAAAAACCAATAGGGAGTTGAAAGAATAGGAGAGGTTGTTTTTCTAATCTGATTTTATTTAAGAATAAAATCTAGATTGGAAGAGACCTAAAGAATTTTGGACAAGTGTTTTCTCTGAACTTGTGAATGTATACTTGGTGGGATTCTCAAAAAGAGAAAACCAGTTTCAAGGAAAATCAGGCATCTTGTTATGAAGATTTGTTTAATCTGTATATTTTCTAAATAATTCACTTGACACCTTTGTTCACAGTTAAATACTTTTGTCTCTGATCATGATGGCACAGATTTTAAATCCTTCAGTTAATCAATTCCCGCTCTCTTCTCTGTTTATTAAGCCAATTTGGAATGCAAGATACTCTGGGAAAAAAATTGTAATGCATCAAGGACAAGTGGATAAAATAGAGTAAAATGCCTATGAAATAGCGAGTTTGCCTACTTTAAAGCCTAATTTTACTATTTAGGCAATAGACAACTAATGCACATTAAGAGATAAAACATTAAGGAATGAAAAGACCAGTCTCAATTTTCTCTGTAATTAAAAAAGGAAAAGGTAACTGATCCAGAGAAGCTGCTTGTCAGCAAGAAGCACTGCTTAAGCATGAAGATTGCATTTATAACCTTTCAAAGATGTTGATCTGTAACAAGCAAAGACAATGAAGCTTTCTTTAGAGAAGTATAAACACAAGGTTAAGGCAACTGATTTAAATCAGTGTTTCCCATTACTCAATTTTAAACATGACTAAAATTGGCAATTTAAGTCATGACACTAAATCAACCTCTCCTGGGTCTTTTAATGGCCTTAGTCCCTCCAAAAGCTCATCTCCTGCCCTAAAGCATAAGCAGATTTGTCTTATGTTGTGAATAAAATCAGTATTTGGATACAAGTTTTCCAGGTCTGCAAAACTGCCTTGATCAGATTCAGATTCTGGCCTGCTTAGTGCCCATAAACCTGATAATTCTGACTGATATGAGTTTAATAGAGGATTAAAGAGCTGATCTTGCTGTGAGCAACCGACACAACCCAGAACATCTACACATCTACACACCAAGACAGCAATTCCCTCCCAGGAGACATGTGAATGGCTGAAAAGAAAGATGAGCAGAGGTTTACTTCCACCCTCAGAAGGGCTAAGAGGGAAGGACTTGTCCCTTTGTCACAACACCTGTGGTTCCTGAGGATGGAGTGATGTTGTATCTTTGCTTCCACAAGTAAATGTACTCCTACAAAGTGAGAGCACTGAGGCCTGTCTGGCCCAAGTTGTGTACTGGTTTCCACATGTTGCTAGTAAAGCTGTGTAACTCCTTGCCACAGATCCTGGAAATTTATTGGTGGGAGGCCATCAGATGATGCATGGGACAGAAATACAGAGAAAGCCTTGAGCTGAACCAGGTTAGACACTGGGGGAAGTGAAGCATTGTACACATTCCCCCTCTTCTTGTATACGCCAAAAGCAGATGTTTATGGAAGTGACCAAAAGCAAATGTTTATGGAAGAGAAGGGCCACTGGGCTGCCTGGGACTCTGGTCCCACCCTTGTGCTTTATTTCTGTTCTAATCAGCCTCATTGTACCCCCCTATCCATCCATTCTGGCCATCAGCAACAGAGACAAAAGGCCAGACCAGACCATCACCCAGCTAAGTACCTTGATCAATAATAAAATAGCAACTCAGTGCAGACAATTCCCAGAGCCAGCCAGGTGAAGGGGCTCTGCCACAAGGACAGCCACAGGCAAGAGGACACATCCACAGAGGCAGGGCTTTGCAGGAAACACCAGCACAGGAGAGCAGAACTATTTGGTGTGAAAAACGCAGGGTGAGGAGCAGAGGTGCACTTTTGCCCCTCACACCACAGGTAACATTCATCTTCTTAGTGCACACCCCAGGACTGTCCCTGCCCTGCACAGCCAGGCCTCACTGCCTGGTTTCTTACATGTCCCTTAAACAAGGCAGACAAGGAGGGGATTAAAAGTCTGGTTTCTGACTAGAAAAGCCCACCAGAGAAGCAGTAGCCTACCACAAGGCTCTGTTAGCCTAGGATGACCTTACAAAGATGGGATCCCTGTGAAATCTTGGTTTCAAGACACAAAATAAAAGGGAAAACAGATTTAAGAAACACCCCAATATGGGCTAACGACCCCTAAAATGACAGTGCTGTTCTGTGAGAGGAGGAAGCACCAAGTCACTTACATTCATTGTCCCATTTATCTCTGCCACTGATTCATCATCTGTTGGGAACTGGTAGATCTGAACCCCGTTACTGACCAGTTCACTTGTGATTTTGATTTTAAACTTGGTCAGCTCACTCTTGGAAATGGCATCAGATTTGGCAATGATGGGAATGATGTTCACCTAGAAAAGATCAGAGGTACAAAGTAATCAATCTTTGCTCCAGGGAGTTCTTCCAAATCTGCAGAACAGCCTTCAAAAAGTTGTAAGTGCTGAACAGATCTACAATATTTAACTGCCAACCCAGCAATTACCACCAGAAGGGCTGTTCAAGGTGGGGAAATGCTCTGGAAAAGCAGCAGCCTTTCCACCACGCAAACAGCAAACCTGACCCATAACAGTTAAAGGTGCCAACCTTGCTGTCGAGCTTCTTCATTGTTACCAAGTCCAGGGATTTCAGCGAGTGGCCTGTCGGGGCAATGAAGTACAAGCATGCGTGGATCCGGGTGTCATGGTAGTTGTGCAGGACTCTTTTTATCTTCAGTTCTTCTTGCAAGTAGGCTTCAAACTGAGCATCAATGAACTCGACGATGGGCTTGTAGCTTTGGTGAAAGGAGAAAAAAGAAAGCGATGCATCTCACAGTCAGAGATGTGAACAGACAGGCTGTGTACCTCTGCTTGCTTTTAAGAAAGAAACTGCTTGTTAGATTCCACTTCCTGAGACCAATACTCTCCATCTCCCTCCCCAGCCTTAAGAAATTTTAAAGTTGCACTACTGATGTGGAGACATCAGACATGGTCCTACATCAGACCAGCAGTCTGTCTGTCAAAACACAGTATTGGGATTCAGCAGAGGACAGGAGACACACCATCCTCTCCAGAGAAAAGCAGACTCTTGTACTCTGAAATGTGAGGGTGAGAGACTTCCTAAAGCAAGGATAATGTAGACTCACTCACAGCAATTTGCAACCCTTGCCTGCACTCAGGGATTGAATGGCTTACTGCCCTTATAGCCTCCTATTGCCAGTGGAAGACACAGCTCCATTCAGTACCACCTTTGCCCAGTGCTCTGGGGCAGGAAATCCCTGCAACTCCCTTCCAAGGCCTTTTGAAATACAGAGCCTGTTAGACACATAATATAAAGGATATCAGTGCATCTTAAACAAAACTTAAAAAAAGTCTGTTAGATAACAGACCCACAAGAAAACAAATCCCATCAGCAGAGTCTCTGTGAAAATGAATCTTGGCGACTGTCTAGTGGAACAGCACATCCCTTAAGCCTCAGAGTCCAGCTGAGCTGCCAGAAATACTTCCCCAGGGTATCTCACTGCACATTTATTGTGCTTCCCTTGGCACCATGGAAGAGCCCTGACAGAGTGGATATTAAGCCAAGTGGTCACTAGACCACACGAGTGGTTTGGTCGGCAGCTTGTGGTCAGCACAGCCAAAACAAGCCCAGATGCCCTGGAGCATTCCACTCTCCCCATCAAAAGAATTTGGGCAGAGGGCTGCCAGCAGGGCAGATATTACTCTGACAGCATGAAAAAAGCTGTTTTATAGCTGAAGCAGTGCTGACACTCCACAGCCTCTGTCCTCTCTTCTATCTGTCCCATCCCAAAGAGGTGCCAAGGACAAAACACATGAAGGAAGCAGGAAAAGAGTGCAGTCCAGCCCACCTAGGGCACAGGGAGAAATCCTGCATGAAAAAGTAGGTCATAAAACTCTCTCCTCCCACACTCACCTGTCCTCTTTGTTGATCTGATCCCCAAAGCCTACTGTGCTCACAATAGTCAGTTTGAGGTTGACATTGCTCTCCTGCAGGTCATAGGTACTGGATTTCAGCTGGACCCCGGGCTGTGAGTGAGATGCTGGATCACCTTCAAACTTGGTGTTGAAAAGAGTGTCCATGAGGGTGGACTTACCAAGGCCAGTTTCCCCTATTGGAAAGAAAGAGAGTTGAAATGTTCTGTTGAATATTAATATGGCTTGGCCTTTCAGCTTCCAAACATTAACAGGGGTGAAATTGTAGCAGATGAAAGCAGATCTCATGCTCCCAAGGGAGCGTCTGGCAAACAGAAAGCCATGAACAATGGGAGGTCTGTATTCCAGGCAAATTACATTTCACAGTCTAATGGCCATTAATATCGTTAGAAAATAGAGATGAAAAGAAAGAGGTGAAAAGGTGAAGGGGAAAACATCATCCAGATCCTACATAAACCCAAAACCACACTACATAAGATGCTGGTCTCATTAAAAAGTGGGAAGGGGGATGGGGCTCATTGCCATTTCCAAAAAAAGCTACTCCAGATCAATATGTATCTAACAAGCAGCCACAGAAATAGCTTCCTGAAACCCTGAGAGTTGCTTCTAGTCCTACAGCAAGTTGTGCAGTTGGTTTCTTTGACTGAAAACAGCTTGATTCGGGCAATCAGCCTCCTAGACTGGGAGAAAGCATTTTCTGCAGTATCTGGTTTCCATACTTTAGGGGCTACACAAGCTGTATAGTATTCCAAAATCAGCTTCCAAAAGTTCTGCAACACTGAACTGCTATTTGGATTCCATCTATTAATGGACAACTATTTCCTTGTCTCAAGGAAGAGACAAATCCCAGAGACTAGTCTTAAATTTGTTTTAGATACATCCCAGGAAGAATAAAACAAATCCCCCTGTGCAAGCATTCCAGAGAGCAGCCTCCCTTGCCAGGCTCTGAAAGCAGAGCCAGCTCTCCAAGCTCAAAGGGTCCGACTACCTACACAGTGTGGTTTGTTGCCCTCTGAGGGCTGCTGTGTTTTGGGGAAACAGCAATTTCTGAGCTGCCCAGCTGGCTTTTGCAGAAATTTCAGGAGCTGGCTGAACCCCACTCACTGTAGGGCCACAGGGAGACTGTGTCTGGCTGCTTCCCCTCCTTCCCCAAGCCCTCAGCTCCCAACCAAAACAACTTCATCATTTTCCTACTTTGCTAGGAATAAAAGAGCTTCTTATTTTTGTTGGTTTAGAGCTCTGCAACAGATCCAAACTTGCATGAAATGTCCAATTCAACAAGGGGAAACTCCTCCCCATCCTCCCCTGTCCAAATGTCCAAATCCCCAAGCCTCACCCCCGCAAGGAGGCAAATTCCTCTCTTGGCCTCAGAAGGGATTTCTCTCACACAGAGATGAAGCACATGACAGGCAGGGCAAGGCAAACATAGAGTCATAAAATCATAGAATGGTTTGGGTTGGAAAGGACCTTAAAGAACATCAGTTCCAACCCCCAAATCCCCAGCTCTGAAAACTGAGTGTCTTTGATTGCCAGGATCACGTATCAAGTATCTTTCCAGAGGCAGCAAGATTCATTAACATTTCAAAGTCGATGCACACCTTGAGCTGCAGAGTTGTCTGGGAGCCAGCTGAGAGCTTGTGCTCCATCACCAAGCAATGCCAGCTATGGCCAGAACAGACACCAGTCCAGTTGCTCTTTGCATCAATCCCATTTGCAATCCAAAGTGGGGAAGGAGTCAACACCAGGAGCTGTTGTTACAGCTGCAGTGCCTGATGCTGTACAAGCATCAGCTGTGCCTACAATGCTGTTAACCAGGGCAAAGGAGGGGGACTCAGCAAAGTACAAGGTCACCTCTATAGCTGGAAAAATAAGCTGTTTCAGAAAGCCCTTCATTGACCTGGAATCTCATTGTCTGGACTTCTCAGGTACCATTTGCCCCCAAAAGGGAGCAGGTGCACAAAGCACAACATACCAGAGCATTGCCACAGTTGGACAGGGATTTTGAGGGTTAACAGCAGACAGCCTGTATGACCTGCCAGGCCTTTCTCAGGGATTCCAGGAAAACAGCAGTGTAAAAAAAGACAAGAATCTAAACAGCCTGAGAAGGCTGCAGCACTTCCAGAGCCCCTGCCAAGGGATGGGTGGGACAGAGCAGCGAGCTGGCTGCTTGCCTGTGAATGCCAGGAACCTTGGTGGGATGTCTCAGGACAGGGGAGTCCATCAGCCCTGGGATGTGGAACCACCACCCACACACCAGCCTGCAGTGCCTCCCCCCTGTGCCCCACAGCCTGGCAGGCCCCAGAGCAGAGTGGACCAGTCTGTGTCCTGAGCCTCCAGGGCTGCAGGACAGGGGAGCAGCAGCAGCGAGCAGGGCAGGGAGCTGCTCCCTGCAGTGGATACACAAAGTCATATGTAACACAGTGGCTTCCAGGCAGACCAAACACCCTCTAAGTCACCCTTTGTTTCTGCCTCCCTCCTTCTTTTGGGCGGAAGATGTTCATGTGAGGCCAAGACTATTGTTTAAGCACATCCTGAACCTGTTAATCATTGCCCACTTTAAATCAATCTAATGTGCTGTTTCCAGCAGGAATGACTTCAACTGTCAGAGGGGCCAGCAGAAGTGCTTAAGGGATGCAGGACATGCCTTTATACTCCCTCTCATGCCAGCTACACAGGGCCAGCAAAGGCAACTTTGAATTCAAACAGAGTTTTTCCTTTTGGAAAAACTGAATTGGTAAGTCATTTTTCCATAGGTGGGAGCTGACCATCTAAACACGTACAACTTCATGTCTAAAACACAGAACACCCAGACACTAACATGGCATCTCAAACATGAAGTCTGCACACCAGGAATTACACTGGCCCAGCAGATACCCCTGTCCCTGCACTATGTAACCCACTGACACAGCACAGCATTAAAGCCTGCCAGGGAAGAGGAGGATGGAGCAGAGAGGAAAGACTGTTTCAGCTGAAAGAAAAACAATGTTAACACTGACAGAACACATGTGATGGTAAAAGACTGAAGCTGCTAATAACGTTTTTCATTGTGTTAAAGAAAAGCAAAGATAAAGAGCAGTTCTACTTTGAAGGCCAAGATGACAGAAGGAATGGTTTCTGAATCTCCTGGGAGTTTCTAACTCACACAGAGGCAACTTTCTGCTGGCTGGAAGATGTGAATGGTGCCAACTGCTTCTTGTAAGGACAGGAGTCCAGATGGAACAGATGGGCCGATGAAAAGGACAAGTGGTCTGTGCTTGTTCCAGCCAACAGCACTGGAATCTTCTCCAAAAAGCAGAAACGATGAATGAGGATTAAAAAGAGGCAGAATTACTGTGAAAAAAAGCAGCAGTGTACGCAAACCGAGTGAGAGGCATCCCTGGCAGGGAGATTATTTCCTGATGTCAGGCTTATGGGCACACATGTGATTTGAGCTCCAAAACCGTACTTAGGGATTATACAACTCGCCAGTGGTCTGCTCTCCTGAAACAGGGCTGACAGAGCAGTGGGGAGGACAGGGCAGAGAGGGTGACCTTTACTGGTGCACTTCTGCACCAGGAAGCTCTGACAGCTACTGAAAAGCTGTAGTGTTGTGCCTTTCATCATGGAATGGAGTTTTGCTGTTGAAGTCTGAGGACTTTTAGAGACATTAAAAAAATTAAAATTACAAGAGACACCACACCAGTGTCTGGACATGCAGCAGCCCTGCATGAGTGCCCAGAAAGCACCATCCACTCTTAATGCCTGGGAGCCTGCCAGGCAAGAGTCACTGTGCTGGGCTTCCCTCACCTCCTCTCCTTCTGAGACATTCTCCCTGGTCCAACTGCACATGTACATGGTGTCTTCAGTGCTCTACAGAAAGAATTCCTCAAAACCCACGTGGATGGAGCAGTGGCATCTCTTGCAAAATTACAGCTGGGACAAGCTCCTCACTTCCCAAACCTTCATGGCTGCTTCCTTCCACAGAAATGTTGGCATCCTAAGCACCCTGCAGCAGTAACCTGAATTATACACCACAAAAGCTGTACCTCCTTCTGTGCCTGGAGATTTGCTTTTCCCTAGCATGTGATAAAGTGAAACAACAAGCAACTGCTCACTGGCCCCCTTCTTAACATCACTCAGGATATGAGGCCCCAGTCATATGATTCTCCTTCGATTCTGTGGGAGGACAGAGGAGCCCTTGGACTATTTCCCTGTTCAAAGGCAAGGAACAGCTTCAGATTTCACAAGAGCATCCTTTCATGAGAGCAGCACCTGTCCTTCACAAGATTAACAACCCTGGCTCCAGATATCAAATAATTCAATTTTAAAGAAAATGTATACGCATGCACAACCTTTTCATGTGTAGAGATGGGAGCTAATCCAACATAGCAGGTTTGTGAGACAAGCCCTGAGGCAGCTCTGCCTGATAAAGCCACCTCTCAAGGAGAAAGGAAAAAATAGCTCTTTTCATCTGACAGGTGTGCAGAGACACCACACAATCCACCCACTGCAAGGCTAAGGCTGGGTTGTGGAGGAAGGGGAGAAACATGGGCTCACAAAAGACGCCAAAGCACCTCAGAGGATCACCTGGCTGCCACTATCCACCCCAGGAGACCAGTGGCAAGGGGCAGGAGAGGGCTGAGAGACAGATGGCTTTTTGGCTGGAGAAACCCAGTCCTCTGCTCAGCTAGTTGCACCACTGACCACAAAAGCAACCACTGAGCAACTTCCAGGCTGTACAGCTCACCACCCCAGAGAGCCGCCTGCTGCAGAAACCCTGTGCACATCCCTCCCTTCCCCAGCTGGTGAGAGCTCCCACACACCATGGGGTCACTTGTTTTGAGTGAGAGACCTCAAACAGTCTTGGTACAGCCCTTGGGAAAAGTGAAGGTACTTCAGCCACAAAATAGCCATTTTTTATTGCAGTGAACAAGCCAGTTAGAACCAATTCCCTGCAAATCCTGGGAGAGAGGAAGGGGAGAAGTCCTGATTATAATGGAATACAAGTCTAATGCAACTGTAATCTACCCTGGCCAAAAAACTGAGAAAGTTTTCATTAAAAACTAGCAGGCTATTCTTCCTCTTTTTAATCCCCATCTCACTGAGAAAAATAGTCAACACAGAAAGTCCAGCCTTTGCACTGAACCAAGAGGCAACTAACAATTTTTCACGGAAGCTTTACAGAGAAAATGGTTGTGCTGAGGAATAAAAGATCAGAGAAACCATCCACAACCCCTAACTCCTTATGAGAGGTTTTCTCATTTATTCTATCTTTGGCTTTAATCTCAAAGGGGAGACAGCTTTCAGCATGAGAAGAGCTAAAAATTGCTCCACTCTGGACGTGCTGCTGAGAGTCATTTCTTATGCTTTCCTTGGCTTCTCCACTGGGAGCTGGAGGAATCAGTGGCTCAGATCCAGTATGACGCAGAGTAAAATTGTCATTGGATTTTTCCTCCAACAGATGCCACACACGGATGAAAAATGGAGGGCAATGAAGTGCCCTTCTGTCGTGCTCAGTGGCCTGTCCACAGGATCAGTTCATCTCTTTGTTTTGTTCACTCCAATCCTCATTTGATCCCAGTTCTTTCACCCCAAACTCCTGCTATACAAATGGGATCCAATACAATAAGTAACAGATGAACTCTGGGAATTTGG